>JAGFMF010011645.1:5790868-5811648 GCA_019455555.1 Galemys pyrenaicus | reverse complement strand
CCCCCCCCCCCCATTAAGATCTCCCTGGACCACAGCGGTTCTAGTTAGTAAGAATATCCACAATAAGTAGATCGGCTTAGGACGTAGTAGACATAGCAGGTCCCTGCAGAGCGCTCTCCATGCATTAGCCATTTATACCGCACCCCAGGCCTTTAAGGTGAGTTTTCTTATGTTCTTTTCACAGATGAGGTAAGACTGGACCGCTCCGATCATTTGACATGACTTACCCCAAGAGGCCAATTAGCTAGTGAGAGAGTCACACCCATGACGGTGCTGGGAGGCCCAACCCCTGTTCTGTCTCAAGAACCAAGCTGATTTGCTGGGATCAGGGTTAAGAAGGAGATAAGTGGCAGAGAGGAGAGAAGGTTCCTTCTCTCCCGCACTTCAGAAGATGCTGCCCGCAACCCAAGCATGATGCGCGAGTTCTGTGACCGCCGCCAGGGGGCGACAGAGGCCAGGCTAAGTAGGTGCCTGAGCCGGGCGGGCGGAACGCGACTGATCCCGAGCAACTGTTCCTAAACCTGGTGTCAGAAAATTAATCACCGAGGCTCCAGAGATACCTCCTACCCCACAGACCGTGCCAACGGGGACGAATCCCTTGTGGCCCTAATGCAAGTCGGATTAGCCCTTAAGGGCACTAAGTTCACGCTCAGGATTCCTTGTCTGGGCGCTGTTCAAGGCTGCTTTTCCTGAGGATAGCCCTTTTGTTCCCTGCGCTGGGCTGTGCCCTCGGAAGGGGCGGCTTCCCTAGCAGCTTTCTTAGCAGCTTCCAAGCGAACATCTCAGAGTGGTCATTCAGTTGTGCAAACTTGCTATAATGATGCCTGCCTGGGCAGAGAGAGCCAGAGAAAAAGTGCCAGAGAGAAAAAGAAAAGAAACAAAAAACAGACTCAAAGGCCCCTAGACCATCAAAGGCAAACAGAGGGACAAAGATTATGCTACTGCCATGGGTATTTCCCTTCTGTTTGAGCAAAACAGGAACCGGCTCTCAGATAAATGGTATAAATCACAACAGCTTGCCAAAGATGAAGAAAAAATATAGCGTCGTGGTGCTTTTTATTATTCAGTGTTTCTGGGACAGTTTACTTATCACTTCTTCGTGTCACCCAGCTCCCTAATTCCTGCTCTTTGCACCCCACCACGAGCCACACAGTTGGGGCCCAGGCCCCCCAACTGCAGCACCAGAAGGTCAGCAGAGATGGCAGTGGCTCCCTAGGGGTCCAGAAGAGCCCCCCAGCCATATCCAAATTCTAAGGCTCTCCTCTCCCCAAACTTCTTACCTTCTATTTCTGGCTTCATCACACCTTCTTCCCCCTCAGACTGCTCCAGAACTGGGGAGGAGGTCACCACCTCTACTCACCTAGAGGCAGCAGAGAATGAGGGGCTGGGGGCTGGGCGGGAAGAAGCACCTGTGAGACAGACTTCTCTGCCGAGGACTGAGCCCTGCCAGGGCCAGGTCGGCTCTGCAAGGGGGGACAGGGATAGGGCGCCCTCAAGACAGACCCTTTATTCTGGGTCTATGCAGTGAGTGGCTAGGGGTCCAGAACTGGGAGTCTGTCCCTTGCCTCTCCCTCCCCATGTGTCAAACCTCAAAGCCCTCTGGTTGAGATAAATTCACAGACCTTCTTTTCTCACTTGTCTAATACCTCCACATGCAAAATATTATCCTTTAAAGCATTATACGTTTGCAATTAAATTTTAACAGCACAGGGCTGCTAAACGTATCAATTTAGAAGAACTCGGGAAGAGAGACTTGAGCAGTGAGGGACTGTTCTAGAGCTCGTCCACCCCACACAGTGGCCCCCAGGTGCTGTGGCTACTGAGTATGTGGTACGTTAGAATGAGAAACTTGATTTCTAATTTGTTTCCTTTAGGATTCAAACTTAAATAACCACTTGGTGGTCAGTGTAGTTCAAGAATCTTCAAGACTCAAAACCCCTGCGGGTCTGGGCACTCACTCCTCGCTCAGGTTCCAGCCCGACCTCCGGAGATGTGAGGGACCTCTCTGAGCCCCCCTGGCCTGCACCGGAACAGAGCGCTGGAGCTGGAGGTCCGCTCGGCCCTCGTCGTGCCCCCTGCCGCCAGGGGCCGCTGGCCGCCCGCCGGAGCGCTCCACCCGGCGCCCGGCGCTGAGCCGAGGAGCCGGCGGAGCCGGCGCGGGGCGCAGCGGGGGCGGCCCCCGGGCGAGGAGGAGGCTGCGGTACAGCTGCTCGATCCCCGACCTGCCGGCCGATGCCTCATAGAAATCCCTGCTGAGTCTGCAGAGCTGGCGAGGCCGAGCCTGGAGCGCCCCTTGCCCAGAATGGGGTCCGGCAACGCGGTGGTACCAGTTTGGCCAGATCCACCCCGCGTTGGGGCCGCAGCAGCTCGGTGAGGGGCACAGGGCTCGGCCCTGGACAGACCCTTCCTGCCTGGACCCCCGCTTGCGGAGGGCTGGTCCTGGATCAGAGGCCAGGGGAACCCCAGACTGGCAGGCGGAACCTGTGGGCACCTCCGGCGCAGGTGTGTCCTCAGCAGGGCGGCTCAGGTATGGGATGGGGGGGGCGGGTCTGAGGGGCTACACGGAATAAAATAGGGGAAGTTCACATTCTTAACTCACTGCCGGCATGCAGGCTGCTCCCTCAGTTCTACCTGGATGGGGGTTGGGGGGAAACGGGTTGGGAAACTGAGGCAGGAGTGAGGAAGTCCAAGAACAAATCCCCAAACCTTTGATACTCCTCCCTGTCTCTCTGAGGGAAGGAGCAGCATGCCAGAGAATCCAGTTCAAGTGTCCACCCCTCGGGGAGTTTTGGGTTCTGGGGTGCATAGGTCAAAGGAGGGAGTTGAGTGGAGGGGGTGACAGCTCAGGGAGAAATCGAATGGGGTGGTGTGAAGGAGCACAGGGCTGCCTCATGATGGAAGTTTCCTGGTGGGGACAAGGAGAGGAGACACCCACTAAGAGAAGAGTATATAGGAGGTGGGGCACACCCACCCTCGCCCCCCAGGCACTGCTCCTCTGTCTTCTGCTCCCAGAGTCCTCTCCTGCTTCCTGCCCCCTGGAGCTGGGACACTGGGTGCTGGGCCTCACCATCCTTCCTACCTGCCTCGGGTCACCTCCCTTTGCAGGGGAGATGGGAGAAATGGATGGGCTGTGAGGGCTGTGGCCAGCTTCTTCTGGCCAGACCTGGAGGACCCCTCTTCTAGGGCCTTGGGGTACAGACGGGTTGAGGGTGGCAGAGTTGAGTCCATTCTGTGTGAATTGAGAATTGAAGCAGGTGCGGTGGGGGTAGGAGGTGGAGGCAAAAGGATTTCGTTCTGGGGGTCTTTGCCAGGGACCTTGCTGGTCGGGCAGTCTGCAAGGACCCCACTCTGGTGTCCCACTCCTTCCAAGGCCAGAGAGGGCCCCCCTCTCCTCTCAGCCCTGCTCCCCTCGGGAGAGACTGCCCAGGCTAACTGTCCTCATTCCCAGGGCTGGGGAGTGCCTCTGCCACTCTCCGAGCACTGTGGGGAACAGCTTCAGAATGGGCTCTGCCCTGGTGCCCAGCTCACTCTTTTACCCCCCTCCTTCACCTCCTGCAAGGCCAATCACTCCCTCTCCCACCCCTTCCACCCACCTCCCTCCTCCTCCTCCCATTCTCCCCCTCCCAGAACCCCAAGAATCTTTCCTACTCATCTAGATAGTGTGGATCTGAGGCCAGTGGATGAACAGACAGAAGCTGAAGGATCCCCAAAAAGGTGAGTCAAAGAAGCACCCTCTCCAAGGGAGCAGCTGGGGCCTAGGTCCAATGGGGTCTCATATTCAGCACTCAGGGACCCCAGTGAGGGCCCAGGGGCCAGCAGTGCAGCTGAGGGGCTGGTCCAGGAGGGCCTCTGGGCTCTGGGGCCTCCGCTGTGCTGAGCTCCCAGCGCTGAGCCGGTTTCCCTGGGATTCCCCCCCACCCCCGTTCTAACCCACACTCTGGGGTAGATTTGGGAGGCCCAGTGGGCTAACACAGAGGGGGGGGGGGAGGGGAAGAGCCTGCAGGGCAGGGCGGTTTGTGGGCGCAGCTTCCGCCCTCCCATGGCCTGCCGCCCTAGGCAAGTCATTTGTCTTGACTGGCTGCAGGCTCATTCAGATGGAATTGCTAGTACATTCCTACCATTGAAACCCCCCCCAAAAGCAAGAGCAAGAGAGAAAAGCAAGTCTCCCCTCTGTGTCTGACTCTCAGTCTAGGGGTTCCCTCCTTGGTGGTAACCAGCGTTACTGGGTTTTTTCGGTCCATTCCAGAATTAACTTAATTTATGTGTGTTTGAGAAACATACATAATCCTTCCATTTTCCGTAGCTTATATGTAGGGTCTGGCCTTTGCTTCTTCTTTTTTTTTTTTTTAAAGATTTATTGATTTATGCATACAAGAGCTGGGGTACAAGCCAGAGTGTAGGGAGGTGAGAGGATTCACCAGAGACAGAGCGGGGAGCAGAACAGGCAGACAGACTGAAACACACTGCCGAGGGCAGCAGTGGGCAAGGCAGGAGAGGTCTGCTGTGCCATGAGGGTCCCCTCTCTGGCCAGTGGCGGGGATCAAATTAGTGCTGCAGTGGCTGTGGTTTGCTTCATAGTGCGTTGCTTAACCCACTGTGTCACCAGGGAGGCCCTGGCCTTTGCTTCTTTTCTCCTTAAGGCGGAATTACCACTGGAGCCCACTGTAAGCGCCAGTATAGGAAGTGCCCTCATTCTCTCACAGCTGTCTGGATGGGCCTGCCTTGGTGTGGATGACCACAGCGCGGTGGCCGGTTCTCGCTGGTGCCTGAGAGGTTGGACCCAGGCTGAGTATCAACTTGTTTATCTCTAGATAGGAACTGATCATCCTACCTTGTAGGGTGCTGTGGGGGTCAAGGCATGCTGAGGACGTGCCTGGGTTAGGTGCTCAGAACACAGAGCCACATCCCTGCCCCCTTACCACGGCCCTCCATGGACCCCGTGTGGCTGTCCCCAGGCCCCTCCTGGAGGTCATCTCCAGAAAGCCCTTCATGCTCTCGGCCTGCCATCTCCCTTCCCACTCCCCTTCTTGCCGTGCTGCTCACCACTTTCTGCAGTGACTTCTGGGGACCGGGCGCGCACCCTGGCCCCAGAGCGGGTGGCAGAGCTGCTCGACAGGCATTGGGGGCTCAGCTTGGGGCTGAGCAGGTGCGTGCCTCTCTTTGCAGGATGCGGGAGAGGGCGGAGAGGAGCTGGCGCAGAGGTGGCTGGGCGCGGGCGCTCTGCCTGGTGGGGCTGTGGACCCTGCTGGCCTCGGCTTCCTGGCAGCCGCCAACTCCCACAGGTTCGGGAGAGGCAGAGGTCCTCGGGAGGGGGTTCCAGGGTGCCTGAGAAGCTGCACACCATCCTGCTCTGTTCCATAGCGGCGAAGTGGAGCCAAAGCCAAATCCACGGATTCCAGGGCTTTGGGCCACTCCTCTGTTCTTCACTCAGGAAATTACCCCTTCTGTCCTCCCACAGAGAGGGCTTGGGAAGACCATCCTCACCCTCCCTTCCAGGTCCAGCCTGCAAGTTCCTGCAGAGGGAGAGGCCCTGAGTTGGGGCTTCCGTCTAGCCTCCTGGCCTAATTCTGTGCTTTTCCCTCTGGAATGGCTGAGCCCACATAAGCCGATGGTCCTCCCCGCGCACTGTAAACCCAGGCCCTTGCCCTCTCGGCAGAGGACGCCAGGGATGTGGGGCTGGCTTGGCACTCAGCTTGACTGCTGCTCAAAGGCCAAGTGTGGCCACGCTGGGGAGAGAAGGAAAGACAGGATGTGTGAAGGCCTCCTCCCTGCCACTGGAAATCTTTCAACACCCCTCCTGCAAGCTGGGAGGAGGGCGGGGCTGAGGACCCACAGGGTGTGGGATCTCTGGGATCTGTGGGATCTGCCGGCCCTGATCTGTGCTGTGCCTCAGCCCCGGGGAAGCAGGGCTCCTGCGAGGTGGTGGCCGCTCACCGCTGCTGCAACCGGAACCGCATCGAGGAGCGCTCCCAGACCGTCAAGTGCTCCTGCTTTTCTGGCCAGGTGGCGGGCACCACTCGGGCAGCGCCCTCCTGTGTGGACGGTGAGTGAGAGGCCGCCCCGGGCTGGGAGGGTCTGATGGCGCGATAAGGCGGCCTGGCCAGGCCTGGCCATCTGCCGGGATCCCATTTCATGCGTTTCAGGGCGTCTCAGATGATGGGGCAGACTCCAGGGTGGGGCAGATGTGATGGCTTGGTTCGGAGATAAGGGCGGCTCCTGTTCGGCTCCTGTTCAGAGCTTTCCGCGTGCCGCCTCCCTCCCGGGGCACGTCCTGCCTGGCGTGGGCACAGAAAGACGCTTCCCTCACACCTCCTGCAGGCTCCGGCTTCCCACTCAGCTCTCAGGACACCCGCAGCTCCCCCTGCTGCTCCCCCAGGCCTCCCGCCGGCCTCCAGACCTGCACATGCTCACGCACGCGGGTGCCTGGGCGTTCTTCGCACCGCCCCCTCCCCACTACTCCTCCCACCTCATTTTCTCCTGTTTCTGCGTGTTGCTGCGGCTGCGTTCTCAAACGCACAGCTACTGGTGCCCTCCTGGTCCGGGACCCTTCTGGACTTGTTCACATACACCCGGGGGTGTTGAAGGCTGGGCCTCTGCTGAGGACCCGGCGACCTCCACCTTCGGCTCGCACTGTCCATGTTGAGAAGTGGGGGCCAGCGGTCGAGGTTGACACACTTGTTGTCCAGGCCTCAGCCTGAGGGCTGCCTGTCTGGGTGCCCCGAGGAGAGGAGAGACAGGGGTGCTGCAGGACCCAAGCCAGGAGGGGTGCACCTTGCTCTGCATGCACCCCATGCCCGGGACTGCTTCCTGCGCTCACCTGGAACTCCCCTCTTGGCCTCCTGCCCGCACAGCCTCCATCGTCCTGCAGAGGTGGTGGTGTCAGATGGAGCCCTGCCTGCCGGGGGAGGAGTGTAAGGTGCTCCCAGACCTGTCCGGGTGGAGCTGCAGCAGCGGACCCAAGGTCAAAACCACCAAGGTATCCAGCATGACACTTCACCCCAACCTCCTCTGTCCCTTCCCTGGGGTGGGGAGGGGGTGCAGGAGCCCTGGGGTCTAGGATGTCACTGGCCCAGAATGAGACCTGAGGCCAGGGGGACACACCTCGGGCCACCCCCCAGACCTCCCTGCCTGCAGCCCAGAGCTAGGGCCTCAGTGATGCCGGTGGGCGAGGTCACCTGGGCAAGGTCACCTTGTAGCTGGCCACATCTCCCTTACCTCTTTGAAATGTCCCCTTCCCCCTAGTCCTGGGGTGTTGACTAGTTCCCCCTGGAACTTTGTCCCATCTCCGGGTCTTCTTTATCTCTTTTGCCATTCTTTTTTTTTTTTTAAGATTTATTTATTTATGCATACAAGTACTGGGGTACAGGCCAGAGGTGTGGGGGGTGAGAGGATTCACCACAGAGAGCGGGGAGCAGAACAGGCAGATCAACTGAAATACGCTGCTGAGGGGAGCGGCGGGCATAGTAGGAGAGGTCTGCTGCGCCATGTGGGTCCCCTCCCTGGCCGGCAGCAGGGATCAAACTCGTGCTGCAGTGGCTGTGGTCTGCTTCATAGTGTGTTGCTTAACCCACTGCGCCACCAGGGAGGCCCTCTTTTGCCATTCTTATCTAATTCTTCCGAGGCCCCACCTGTCCTCTCCCTAAACTGCCGAACTATTCTAACTTGCCCTTGCCTGACCTACGTCTCATCAGGGTTTGAAATCCCGTGTCCTTTGGGCCAAATTTCTGTTGCTCCCTGGGCCTTGGGTTCTTTTTCTTCCTGGGACGAGTTTGCCTTCCAGAAAATGTCAGGTGTATAAGAACAGAGTGGAGCATGGAGGAAACTGTCTAAATAATTAAGGGAGGGATGGCCACACTAGCCACGGGGCCCTGTCTCAGTATGGTGTCCCTGGCACCCCCACTCCCTGGATTCTTAACTGCCCTCAGCTCACTCCTGCCTTCCTCTAGTCAAATCGCTGCACTGTGATAGCCCCTGAGAGGGTTATTATTTTCATGATTTGCTGCCTGCCTCACAGAACGAGGAGTAATTAAAATGATATCAAATCCGTTAGCATTCCATTATGGCCAGGCCAAGCAGGTGCATCGCTCTGTCAACACCATTTGTACAGATGGGTGACACTGAGAGGCAAGCCAGAACTCTGCCTTTTCTAGCTCTCTCTCCCCTCTGCCCAGTCTACCATTCAGAGCAAACAAGCAAATGCTTAAAAAATAAGGAAGGAAAGACAGCCTTGGGGGTTTTGTAAAAAGCAAGCTTTTCACAGGGCACAGAACAAAGAAAGGGGGAGGGCAGATAGAAATTAGGGTTGTGCCTGCAGGCAGGGTGGGGAGACAGCTGCTCTGAGTATACTGCAGACCGGAGAGTGAGACCCACTTCAGACCCTGAGACTTTTGTCACTGTTTTCTGGGGCTGGGTTTGTAGCCTGTGAAGACTGAGCTTGCAATTTGGGAAATTACTGTGGTGAGGTATGGCTAACCTTGCTTGCATAGGCTGCCCAGCCTTGCTGCCCCTGGCTACATTGCTTTGTGGGAGGGACTTGGTGGCAGTGACCTTTACTTGGCCTCCATATCCTGGGGAATCTTTGGTTCACAGGAATGGGCAGCAAGCTTCCCCATCACTTTCCCTCCAGGTCACACGATAGTTCTTGGGGATCAAAGCCTGCACAGGACAACGAGCTGGAGCCATGGACTGGAGGACGGTGTGCACTTACCAGCGAATATGGAGATTCACTTACCTGGACACACACCCCGGGTCAAATGTGACCTTACTCTTTCCAGGTGCATTTCAGCTAAGCCGCTCAGCACATATGGACAGATGGCCCCAGCCATGTACCCAGTGTGGCTGGGGCTCTCCCGGGGACACAGAAGAAGGTCAAGATACAATTGGTGCCCTTACGGCATGTCCAATTGAGAGGAGAGTCGATGAAAGACAGTTTAGCTCTTTTAGATTAAAGCAGGTGGCACTGGATTGTGGCCTCGGGGCCACATGCTATGGGTACCCGCTGGCCTCAGGGCACGAAAACAAGGGGTTCCCACTCTGACCCACCACCTCCCTCCCTCGCAGCAGTCATACTCCCCAGCAAGATGCTTCGGTGTTGATTGAAGGGCAGCGCAGTCCCTCCTGCCAGACCAGCTGGATCTCCCTTGGGTGGGACTGGATTTTCCTGGGGACGGGAAGCAGAGATGAAACCAGGCAATTTTCCCTGAAAAGTTTCTGCTGAGGCCTGGCCTGGTCCAGCTGATTCAGTGTGGGGTGCGCAGGAGTCTAAAAGCATCACCACCCTCACCCTGCAGGTTTTCACTTGTTGGCTTGTTTTGACAGATGGGGAAACTGAGTCCCAGGAAGGTGACTTGCCCAAGTCTCACAGCTTGGACTCTCAAGTCTCTAAGACCTCTCACCTTTCCCTCAGCTTCAATGCTGGGATTCCAACCTGGGCTTTCCGTGTTGTTTTTATCTCAAAACAGGAACCTGCAAAAAGAATAGGCTGGACAACGACAATGTTTTTCTCAACAGATGCTCCAGTGGGAACTTTTTTTTTTTTTTTAAGATTTATTTATTTATGCATACAAGCACTGGGGTACAGGCCAGAGGTTTGGGGGGTGAGAGGATTCACCACAGAGAGCGGGGAGCAGAACAGGCAGATCAATGGAAGTACACTGCTGAGGGGAGCAGCGGGCACAACAGGAGAGGTCTGCCGCGCCATGTGGGTCCCCTCTCTGGCCGGCAGCAGGGATCGAACTCGTGCTGCAGCGGCTGCGGTTTGCTTCATAATACGTTGCTTAACCCACTGCGCCACCAGAGAGGCCCTCCAGTGGGAACTTTTGCCAAGGTCACTGTCCTCTCTGAAAGACTCCAGGATATCTACATACCAGGATGGGGGCCATTGAGTCACACCGCTCTGTCCCTAAAATTCCAGAGACTGAGACAGCCTGGAGGTCACTCAGTACAGTAACAGCTGCCTGACCTGCCCCCCCCTTGGCTCATTCTGGGTTCTTAGGTTGTCACTCTCAGGGGCTCTGGCTCCAAGAGGGGGTGCACCTAGTGGGTTGGTCAGGAGAGGAGCCCCTGCTGGACTGAATGGCGCATCTGCCATGTTATGAGGATGGGCACAGTCAGACTGGCCCCCCTGAACTTCAGAGACACTGGCTACTTGGATATGGCATCAGTTGGAGAATTACAGCCTCTACATCTCAGGGGTCAGCTGGGACCAGCTGAGATGACCCAGAGGGCAGGGACTGCGGGGGGTGGAGGGGCCTCGATGGGAGACCAGGGCAGTGCTGACCCACCTGGACAGTGCTGAACTCTGACCTCAGAGAAGACCTATGAGAGGACAGTTGCTGCTGAATCCCAGCCCGCCCTCCCTTCCTCTCATGCAGTAAAACCAAGAATGTCCACCCCTTCCAGAGTTTACCCTCATGGTTCGGTTTGGGTAATGGAGTGACTAGTGATGCCAGCTGTACATGCCAGAGCTCTGACCACTGTGAGCCCCTGCAAGACGGTGGGGTAGTCAGAGTAGGTCAAAGGTCGCCTCACCTCTTTCAAGGCTGGGAAGTAGATTAAGGACTGGACAAACTTTTCTGCAGGGGTCAGATAGTAAATATTTTAGACTTTGCAGGGCACCTACAGTGGCATATTCTTAGTTTTTTAATTGCCTTTTGTTTGTTTTGTTTCCTTTTAAAAGATCTTTTAAAAGTATAAAAACCGTTCTTAGCAGGGAGGCTGTACAAAATCAGTCCACCCTGCGGCCTTTAAAGGGGGTCAGCCCCAGGGACCCTTTGAAGGCAGGCCAGTCTGCAGCCCAGGACCCACCCAGCCTCCTGGCCCCCCTTCCATGCAGCCGGAGGTGAGCGTGAGGGCTGGGCTGGGTTTGTTTTTCTTCTGATGCTTCTTGAGAGATGGCTGAGTGAATTATTTAGGCTACAAGCGAGACAGCTTAGGCAGAGTCAGACAATGAGAGCCTGCTTTCCTGGAGGCCAGGAAGTGGGTTTCCAGGAGGGAGGGAGAGGACTCCAGACCTCTGTCCATCTGCTGCATCCACAGCCACTGGGCTCTGGGTTAGGGGGTGTGTCTGAGAGGGGGGCATGATGCCTACCTCATCCTCCCCCTCCAGGCTACCAACTCCCTCCAGCCTCTGTCTCAGCCAAAGTCCACATTTCCCGAGTCTCCAGAACTCCCCTCATCCTGCTTACAGAGAAGACCTCTTGCCTTGGCACATGCTGGAATTTGCTAACTCATTTTCTAACCCCTTAAGGCCCCACTTCCTCTTGACTTCTTTATGTATTTATTTGGTGGGCTTTGGTGGGTGTCCTTTCTGTGGCCAGGGAGCCTCATGCAGGAAGGTGTGGTGAAGGGACAGCATCCTGCCTCCCTCCAGAGTTCCCTGGAGTCCAACTGATGCGGTGTTGATGGGCATTCTCTAGCTACCTGAGTGGTAGTTTAGGAATGCAGATTCATCTACCTGGAGGGTGCTGGGGTTATGTGTCTTGCTTTTCTCCCCTTAGTGGAGTGGAGCTCAGATTCTCTGATTAGTGGGTATTCCTCAACTGTGAAGGCCTTGGGAAGATTGCCAGCTGCAGGGGATCATGTAATTTCTGTGACCTCCTGGCGATATCACTAAAGTCGGCGAGTGACATCCTAATTCATTACCCCAGACAGTTGGCTAGAGTTGAGGTTGTAGCTTCTTAAAATTACAATCTTAGAGCTAGATGGGATTTTAGAGATCAGTTCGCCAGCTCCCTCCTTGACCAATGATGAAAGGGAGATTCAGAAGCATTAGGTGGCTTGATCAAAATCACACAGCAAGCTGGGGTCTGCTCAGGGACCCAGAGAAGCACCCCTGCCACTGTTGCACAGCCCCTCTTTCCTGCAGTGCAAAGAGCCTGAAAAGAATGAATGTGCAGGAATGAATGTGCAGAGTCTCATTCTGAAATTACCCCATGCTGTGAACGTACAGGGACAGCACAAAGAAAGGGAAGCATTTAGAGCTATAGACACAGAAAGAGGGAAGTAAAAACCACAAGGAGGGATTGAGAACACTTATTTCGAGATGGCCAGAATACCAAAAACATAACATGAAATAATTTGAGGGAAACTGAAGCCACATTCAAAACAGCAAAGAATTGTTCCTTCTGGCAGACACAGAATGGAAACCCTATGACTCTTTGGAAGACCTGTGGAGCCAGTCTCAGTGGCTCTGGGGTTCTTTAGACCCTAATGCAGGGGCCTGCAAACCATGCCCTGAGGGCAAATTTGGCCCACTGACTGTGTTTGCAAATAAAGTTTTATTGGAAGGTAACTGTGCTCATTTCTTTATTATTGTCTCTGACCACTTTCCTGCTCTGACAGCAAGCTGAGTCGTTGCAAAGAGACCAGATGATGCACTGGGCCTAAAAGTTTACTATCGACCCTGTAGAGACGAGGTCTGCCAACCCCTGCCTGCCCAGGCGTTGCTGTCTGAACTCACCGGTCCAGCACGAACGGTGTTATTTGGCCAAAAAACCATAAAAAGCCTCATTCGCAGCAATAATTCATCAGGTGGGCAGGGGAATCTTCTCAGTGTCTAGAACTTTGAGCAATACACACGGCTGCTCATTTTGCCTGAAGGAGAGATTGGGAGAGGCACAGGCAGACACCAAAGAGGTTTGGGATGTGCCAGGAATAAGCTTTAACTTCCACCCTTGGCCTTTGGCCTTAACTTTCAGTCTGGCAAGGTCAAGTTTCTTTGACTTCTCTGTACCCAAAGGGATTCCCAGGCACCGCTTGGTCTTGTCACCCCAGGGAGGCAGAGAGCCAGCAGCACTGGTGTGCTTTTTATTTATTTTTAAAGATTTGTTTATTTATGTGTACAAGCACTGGGGTACAGGCCGGAGGTGCTAGGGGTGAGAGGATCCACCAAAGACAGAGTAGGAAGCAGAACAGGCAGATCGACTGAAACGCCCTGCCCAGGGCAGCAGCAGGCAGGCGAGGCAGGAGAGGTCTGCTGCATCATGTGGGTCCCCTTCCCGCATGGCGGCAGGGATTGAACTCGTGCTGCCGTGGCTATGTTTGCTTCAGAGTGTGTTGCTTAACCTACTGCGCCACCAGGGAGGCCCCTCTGATATGCTTTTTAGACAAGGGGGAGGTGGACACTGAATACTGTTCTCCACAGAGGCTCTTTCAGGCCAGCTCTGGGTTCCTCGCGTTTCTGGAGCCAATGGGCCGAACTGTAGGAGTAACAGGAACTACACCCCCCCCCAAGTCCCACCTCGCACCACCTCTAAAGGCTCGCCGAGGGTGGAGCTAAGCAGCATGGAGGCCAAGAGGACAGGAGGGTTGAATTTTTGTCCTCAGAAGAGGCACTTGGGACAGTCTTCAAGTCTGCAGGGTCCTGTTCCCTCCTCCAGGGAGCTCGTCTCTTCCACCGTCCTGGCCAGCACACGAGTCCAGCCGGTTGTCTGCTGGCAGTTGCTGATTTTTAGATTCAGTTGCTAGTGAACCGACTGAATTTAACAATCTTTCCAGAAAAATCTTTTAGTTATGTTTACCCAGAAACAGTCGGTTGCAGTTGTAGACATAGTCAACGAGAAGATGTGAGAGAGACAGAGGAGATGCAGTGGAGGGTGTGTGTGCACGGGCGTGAAGGGGGTGGTTCAGGAGAGACTGAAAGTTGCCTGCAGGTTTGGGAGGTGGGGAGGTGTGTTTCTGCTGTCCGCTTCAAGCTGCAACGGTGGGACAAGCAGGGTCTCGCCTTCCTCTCTAGAAGCCGCTGGAGACTGGGTGCATCTGATCTCGATTTTCTCAGATAAATACTTAGAAATGGAATTTTGGGGTCATACAGAAAGTGCGTTTTAATTTTAAAAAATTATTTATTTATGCACACAAGAGCTGGGGTACAGGCCAGAGGTGTGGGGGGTGAGAGGAGTCACCAGAGACAGAGTGGGGAGCAGAACAGGCAGATCGACTGAAGCACACTGCTGAGGGGAGCAGCGGGCGAGGCAGGAGAGGTCTGCTGGGCCACATGGCTCAGTGCAGCGCTCAACCACTCAACCTGCTGGGTCACAAGGGAGGCCCCAACCCTCCCTTAAAAGGGCAGAGCGGCAGGGACGCTCAGACTGGTGGACCTTAAGACCTTCCTGCCATCCACATGGGAAGGCAATTAGCGCATGTGTAGGGCCAGGAAGATGTTCTGTCTGGGAGGGGGGTCTCCTCTTATCCTGGGGCTCCAGAATGGCCCAGTGGGGAGAGGACATTGCCCCATCCTGCCAGTGCTCAGGTTAGGGGTATTTAGGGGCAACAAAGAAGTGATGTTTTCACAAGTCCCCTCTGGCAGAAAGACAGCTCTCCAAATAAAATAACCCAGACTTGCCTGTGTCTACCGGCAGCTGTACTGGTGAGCACACAAAACAGCAGGCCAAAGGCACTCAGTGAGATGCAAGCTGAGGAGCACGTATTTCCAGCATTCTTCTCCTCAGGGCAGTGTTGGTGTTGTTCACCGACAAGTCACATGATGCACTCGACATTGTCTTTGTAGACAGCATTTCTTGTCAACACGGATAAATTCATGTTTAACTTCAACATTAAATAATTTGATCTGTTGTTTTTTGGAAATGATTTTTTTTTTGCATAAAAAAATCAGGGTGTAGGCCAGAGGTGCAGGGGTTACGTAAAAGGGTCCCCCAGAGACAGAGGAGGGAGCAGAACAGGCAGATCTAGTGAAACATGCTACAGAGACAGGAGAGGTCTGCTGCTCAGTATGTGGGTTAGCTCCCCCGGCAGTATCAAACACAGGCAGTCGGGGTGATGGTGCTGAAACTCAACACCTAAGGCCACCAGGGAGGCCCCTGGAAATTGTTCTTTATTCTCTTTGAAGGGAAACCCCACTATTCTTCTTTGAAGCTTCTGGAATTAAGATAACTGAAGAGGATCCTAAGGTTGCAAGGTTTGAAACACGGCTACTCTTTACAACCATTTGTGTGAATCAGGATTATTTTTGCCCTGTGCAACCAAAATAAAGTGAGAAATAAGTAGGCGGCCTGAACAGGAAACAACTATCATCCAATATCTCAAACTCAAACTTTCCTATTCATCAAAACAACCCCTCGACTATTCGTTCAATATTCTAAATCTTAACTTACACAACACATGCATGCATACAAATGATAAAATCATAAATTTACACGAATTATATGAATAAGCACATTTATTTGTAACACACTCGTGTTTTATACATTGGAACTCTGCTTGAAATTGAATTCTGAAGTTTCTCTGCTCTTCCATTATTTTGATTTCACAACAGCCACGGGTAGTCAAAGTCTCGTCTCACATTCAAGGAACAGGCTCAGAGACGTTAGGTGACATTCCCAAAGGAAATAAAGACATACAAATAAACAAAGAGCAGGAGGCAGAACCAATTCTCCAAGTGCCAGGCCAGCTGCTCTCCATGGTACCACTCTACTCTCTACTCCTCCCAGACTCCTAGTGTGGTCAAGCTGGCATTTACCCAGAGGGCGCGAAGTCCAGGACAGGAGACAAAGGCCCGTCCTGGGTGGGATGGGAGGAAGCGGTAGCAGCAATTGCTTCCTGGCCCAGTTCTCCCCAAGAGCCCAGCAGATGGGTGTGCTGGCAAGTTTCTCCCCAGAATCTTGCAAACCCAAGGCTCCTCCAGGAGGCAGGAAGTGTGACCTAGTAAGGACTTCCCCCTGCCAGGGGCAAGGCTGGAGGACCAGGAGCTGGATCCTTTCTGCAGATATTGTTCACTCTCACTTTGGCTGCAGAAGAGGAACAAAAACTTAAACCCCTTTGCAGGGTGGGGCGTGAATGCTGCCTTTGCTTTCAGAGGCTCCATTTGAGGCATGGAGCTGTAAGTGACTTCAGCCCTACAGGCTCTGTGGAATTTGCACACCACTCATCTAGAATGAGAGTCATTAGAAGCTTGGTGGGACTCACACTTATGGTCACGCACATCATCAGTCACCACCAGGGCTTCCTTAGTGGGTCTACACCAACCGACACTTTCTGCTATAGACCCTTGGGTCCCTTACGGCAGGTACAGCAAAAGAAGTGTCAGCCACTGCAGTCCTTGGGACAGTCCTTACGCCTTGGCATGCCATCCCCCTGCCCCCACCTCCCTGGTGTCCCCATAGCCCTTCGCAGCTTTTTTTTTTTTTAAGATTTATTCATTTATGCATACAAGAGCTGGGGTACAGGCCAGAGTTCAGGGAGGTGAGAGGACTCACCAGGCAGAGTAGGGCACAGAACAGGCAGACGCACTGAAACACACTGCTGAGAAGAGCAGCAGGCAAGGCAGGAGAGGTCTGCCGCGCCATGTGGGTCTCCTCCCTGGGTGGGGGCAGGGATCGAACTCGTGCTGCAGTGGCTGTGGTTTTCTTCATAGTGCATTGCTTAACCCACTGCACCACCAGGGAGGTCCCAGCCCTTCGCAGCTTAATGCTGCCCTTTTCCTGGTCATGAAGTGCACCTAGGAAGTTACACGCCCTTCAAATGCCTTGTTTGTCTACTAGCCTTTCCTTCCCTTGGGGTTATTTTCTGAGCACTGCTTCTCCTGTGTCCCGCTCACCCCTGCTCTCACCACCACACCCCAGCCACTAGGGATGGGTCAGTTTTCCCTGAAGGCTACAGTGGCATTTGCTCTTGAGCAGTTGCAGTAGCTAATATTTCCTGAGCAGTGTTCTTTTTCTTTTTTTTTTTTTAAGATTTATTTATTTATGCATACAATAGCTGGATACAGGCCAGAGTTGCTGGAAGTGAGAGGATTCACCAGAGACAGAGTGGGGAAAAGAACAGGCAGATCAGATCTACTGAAGCACAACTGCTGAGGGGAGCAGCGGGCGAGGCAGGAGAGGTCTGCTGCACCAGGTGGGTCCCCTCCCTGGCTGGGGATCAAACTCAAACTCGTAATGCAGTGGCTGCAGTTTGTTTCACAGTGCATTGCCTACCCCACTGTGCCACCAGGGAGGCCCTCTTCCTTTTATTTCTAAAGTCATTAACTTGTGGAAGAAACACGGCCGTTTCTCTTTCCAGGACTTGGCTGGCTGTGCTCTTGCAGTATCGTTTAACGTGTTACTCAGCTGGAAACCAGCAGTCAGATCTGGAGGACTAAGTACAGTAGCCGCTGCTCTGTCCCCCTGGCCCTCAGAAGTCACTCATATCTACAAGTCACGCATTGGCCTCTTGCTGCCTACCAGCTTGTCTCACTGTGACACCCTCCCCTGTGCTCTGGGCATGCTGGGACTAAGGAGAACTGAAGCCAGCTTCAGAACTCCCTGGACCGAGAGACAAACGCCTCGTGTTTTGGTTCCTTGGCCAGAGTGACTGATACTTGTTTGATGCTGTCCATGTTCTGCAGCGAGGGTGAGTTGGTGCCTGCGGTGCACGCATGCTTTCCCACTCCGTATTGGAGTTTCCTGGCGCACCCTCCCAAATCAAGTGCTTCAAGGGAATCCTGGTCTCAGGGTCTGCTTCTAGGGTTGCATCAACCAAGGCAATCAGATCCCATTCACGTTCTTTGTTTTTTTTTTTTTTTTTTAAAGATTTATTTATGCATGCAAGAGCTGGGGTACAGGCCAGAGTCACAGGAGGTGAGAGGATTCACCAGACAGAGTCGGGAGCAGAACAGGCAGACTAACTGAAAGACTGCTGAGGGGAGCAGCAGGTGAGCGAGGCAGGGGACGTCTGCTACGCCATGTGGGTCCCCTCCCTGGCCGGCAGCAGGGATTGAACTCGTGCTGCAGTGGATGCGGTCTGCTTCATAGTGCGTTGCTTAACCCACTGCGCCACCAGGGAGGCCTCCCCATTCACGTTCTTTGAACGTGAGTTTTGAGGAACATGGTATTCAGCTGTCTCACTTTTATCAAAGAAAAGATTGATCCGTGGGTTCAAGTAATGTCAGTCTGATCCAATTCCTATAAATTTCCCAATGAGTCTAATGGCTACCTAGTCATTACTTCATCATGGGCGATAATGTTGGTGGTTTTCTATTTCTGTAATTCCTCCTGAAATATTAGCTGTAATTCTTAAGCTAAAAATAACTTATCTGTTTGATTAACCTGAATCAATTTTTACAAGAGAGGCAGGATAAATGCTTCATTGATTTCTTAAATCAATTTTCAGAAAAATGATTGTTTCAGCAATCTCCAAAGGTGGCAAATGAGGGATTTTTTTTATTTTAAAGTATAATTATGAAGTCTGAGATTTTGCCTTTTTGACATGGGATCAACCATCGCTGTCATCATGCTTTTTTAAAAAAGATTTAATTTATTTATGCATACAAGAACTAGGGTACAGGCCAGAAGTGTGGTGGGTGAGAGGATTCACCAGAGACAGAGCAGGGAGCAGAACAGGCAGATGGACTGAAATACACTGCTGAGGGGAGCAGAGGGAGGCAGGAGAGGTCTGCTGTGCCATGTGGGTCCCCTCCCTGGCCAGCAGCAGGGATCGAACTCGTGCTGCAGTGGCTGTGGTTTGCTTCATAGTGCGTTGCTTAGCCCACTCACCACCAGGGAGGCCCCGTCATTATTCTTGATGTTCGCATTTTCCCAACTTTGGTTGATGGGGGCCCAAGCAAGGTGACGGTTGTGTCCTTTTGACATAGCCCTCAGAGTCTTAAAAATGCTCCGCTGATTTCAGGCAAGACAGGACGCTCAGGCTTAACTTGGACATTTCCAGCTCCAGACAGAAGAAACCATTTCTCCAAATAGCCCTGGTTCCCTTTAGCATATTGAAATAAGTTTGTAGGTCCAAGGTGGAGCTGCTCTTGCTGGGGCACCCCTTCATCAGACCCAACTTCTATGTTCCTATGAAAGCGCCACTTGACCAGAAACACAGGAAGTCCCACCAGCCAACCTTCACACACTAACTCAGCTCTGGACGACATACTTATTGCTCTGTTCCTGATCTTTCTAAATAAGGGCACATATGCAACCCCAGCTGTTGGAGCTGTTTCTCAGTTACCACCTTTCATAGCCTATAAAACTCACTCTTTTTTTTTTTAAGATTTTTTTATTTATGCATACAAACACTGGGGTACGAGCCAGAGGTGTGGTGGGTGAGAGGATTCACCAGAGACAGATCAGGGAGCAGAACAGGCAGATCAACTGAAGTACACTGCTGAGGGGAGCAGCGGGCACAGCAGGAGAAGTCTGCCACGCCATGTGGGTCCCCTCCCTGGCCGGCAGCAGGGATCAAACTCGTGCTGCAGTGGTTGAGGTCGGCTTCATAGTGCATTGCTTAACCCACTGTGCCACCAGGGAGGCCCTAAAACTCACTCTTGCCCAAAATTGTTTGGGGACAATGTTCTGCTGCTTGTGAGGTATTGGAGTCCCCCAATATATGAACTGTTTTCTCTGGAATCAAGGACACCAAACTTATTACCAAATTGTTTTGGTTTTATCATTTGACAGTGGGGAGTAGCTTTTGAAACTACAACATGAAGAGCAGGTGAGTTCACACTGTCGCCTTGTCATCAGTTCTAGGTCTTTTTGGTAAACAGAGTGTAGACATACATATTTCTTAGAAAAAAAAAAGTTCCTAAAAATTAGTTAAAAATAAAATGCTTCCTTTTTATTACAGAAAGGAAAAACATTCTGAGCTCATACTGTTATATCCAATCGTAAATATGTGTGATGGAATTCATGTTTTTTGGCTTTTGTTTTTGCATGTCATTTGATTTGCGTCTCTTTCATTCTGGATATTTTTATTAGGTTAGGGTTAGGGGTTAGGTTAGGTTACTTAAAAATAACATATTGAGTAAATAATATAGTCATCAATTTTATCTTATGTATACTAATGTAATAGGCTGACCATGTTAATGGTGAAGGGGTTCAAATAGCAGTCCCCAAGCTGTGCCTCTATACCATATGGATTATTTTGAGTTGAAATCAGTCAAGGCTCAAGATAAACTTTTACCATTTCCTTAACTACCCAGAAGAATGTAAATTGGGGGTGGTGTTTTATCCAGAATCAGGGTCCTTACCAAAGATAACATTTCTGTCTGAATAACCTACCTACCTGGCAGGGCAAACATCTAATCCTACAACATCTGCCTTCTCTTGAGTGAATCACCCTCATTCCCTTCCACTCGAAGCCCCAGGCCTCTGGCCCATTCCCTAGCTCGGAACAACATATATATTTAACCTTAACTGTTCCTGACCTCTTCTGTCTATGTGGACTCTCCACACACAAAAAATTGGTTTTACTCTCCTGCTAATTTGATTTGACCAGAGTGAGAAGAACCATAAAAAGAGGAGAGAGGGAGTTAGTTCAACTTCCACATGGGCAACTTCTTCACCACTTCAAAGCCTCCCCTTCCTGCTCAGCTCCCCACGCCCCAGACCGCCCAAGGCCTGTGACAGTGAACATTTCCCCTCTGGAGCAAAGCTCCTCATCTCCACCTCTCACGTGTGCCTCAGTCCTTCCCTGCCCTCGATTTCTGTGAATGGCACCACCATCCACCATTCAGGCAAGGCAGAAGCTCCATGTCCCCCCGATTCTTCCCATTCCTGAGCCCTGACCATTTCACATTTCATTCAGAGCAGCAGCATCAAGCATTTATTGTGTTCCAGGCACCGTATTGGGCACTGGCAACACAAAGAGTATCTGAGTTCAGTCCTGCCCTCAAGGAGCTCACAGTCAATTCAGAGTGATTAAAATCCAGTGAGATCACCTCTTACATTATCTCCATTTTATTTTTTATTTTTTTTAAAGATTTATTTATTTATGCACACAAGCACTGGGGTACAGGCCAGAGGTGTGGGGGGGTGAGAGGATTCACCACAGAGAGCAGGGAG
>JAGFMF010011645.1:5762711-5790813 GCA_019455555.1 Galemys pyrenaicus | reverse complement strand
CCCCTCCCTGGCCGGCAGCAGGGATTGAACTCGTGCTGCAGTAACTGCGGTTTGCTTCATAGTGCGTTGCTTAACCCACTGCGCCACCAGGGAGGCCCTATCTCCATTTTATAAATGGAGTTTTCAAAAGGGCGACTGGTCTAGCCCTTGTAAGTGCTGTAAGTAGGATTCAAGTTCAGGTCTGTGGGATGATGAGCATGCTTTTTGTCTTCTGGTGGCTCTGTCTTCTCCATGGCTGATGCTACTGACTTAATCATAAATTCATTCTCTCACCTGGACCATTGAACTTGCCACCCAGTTAGGCTTCTTGCCTCCAATTCTGCAAGTAATTCTTCCAAGCAGTCTTGGACAGCACCAACTGGGTCATACTAGGTCATTCCCTGCTCAGCAAGAGGAACCCACAGCGCTCAGCCAAGCTGTTGAGGCCATCTGTGGTCTGACCCCTGCCTGCCGTTCCATCACTTAAGGCACACCCCACCCGAAACTTTAGTGACTGCTGTTCCACAATTTAGCCTGGGTCTCCAAACTGACCTTGGACAAATTTCTTATCTATTCTGTGCCTTAGTGTCCTCATTTTTAAAACAGACAGATTAAAGAATTATATTTGCCACATTTACACATCCACTAACTATAGCAGGTATTAGTATTATTAATGTCGGGGTACCTTTGTCCCTCTCTGCCTAGCAAACCCTACCATCATTCAAGACTCATCCTCCACCACAAGGTCTTCAGACATCTGCACTGCCTCTGTGTGCACTCACTATGCAGAGACCTACAGCATTACTGTTCAGTCACTAGTTAGCCCGTCTGTCTCCCTGTGCAGCCAGAAGTCCCTGCGTGGCAGAGACTGTCTCATCGCCCTTGTCTCCAAGCCCCAGGCGCAGTGCTGGCTCCTGGTAGGTGCGAGATGTCGGCTCAGTGGGTGAGTGACTGAGCATGTTCTTGGACTTCTCTATAGAGCAAAGACTTGGGCTGCGACCCCAGGTCCCTCCCCTGACCCTGAGCTGGGCTGTCCCCACCACACCTGGGAATTTGTGCTTCCCACCCCATCTCCCATCATTTCTGCTCCCCCTTCCTCCCCACACCAGCCCCAACTCAGGCTCTGCCTGACCAAGTGTCCCATGGTTAATGACCCCTCAGCGTGTCCCAGCAAAGCCACCTTCCAAACTGCCTTCACTTCTTCAGAGGCTTTGACAACCTTTCTCCACGCAGGCTGAAGCTGCGTTTCCAGCAGAGATGTCAACACGGGACGTGCAGCCCGGTGGTCTTAGCTGCTCCTGTGTCCTGACTCCAGGCGTGAGAGAAGCAGAGGGAGCGATGGAGAAGGCCAAGAAGACAGGGGAGCCCGAGGATGTACGATTTCCTCTCAGAACAAATTAATTAGTGTCTGAGGAAGCCTGTGTCAAGCTTTAATGAAGGAACTGGAGGCCATGGGGGGGGATTTAATTCCAAGAATGAAGTCCTCCCTGGATTTGGTTCTGGAGATTTCCAACCCCAGTTTCTGTTCTTCCTACGTCTGCTGCCTGGGACCTTTGCTGGTGTGTTCAGGGGCCACTTTTCCCGTCTACCCTTCTTTATTCTAACTCCCGTCGAGCCAGCAATGGGTATAGCATCCATCTTGTGGAAAGAGCATGGCTGGGCCTCAGGCTGGGGCCTGACAGAGGAGCACCCCCTGGGGCACATCGTTCCTCTTCTCTGGGCTTCCGGTTCCTGATTTGCAAATCGGGAAGTGAAATCTCAGCCTGGTCTCCAAACGGCTGTTGTGAGGGTGAAATGTGGTTGTGGAAATTCCCTGTTTTCTGGTTTGACCCTCCCACTCCGCAACCAAGGGTGGAAGTGTCTTCCCCAGTCATCATGGCGTTGCCAGTGCCTAGAAGAGGCTCTGGCACAAGAGCTCAATAAAAACACACTGAGTTGGCCTCCCTGGTGGCGCAAGGGGTTAAGCACCGCACTATGAAGCATCCGTAGCCCTGTCGCATGAGTTCAATCCCTGGCCAGGGAGCTGACCCGCAGGGTGCAGCAGACCTCTCCTGTCTCGCCCGCTGCTCCCCTCAGCAGTATATTTCAGTCCATCTGCCTGTTTTGCTCCCCACTCTGTCTCTGGTGAATCCTCTCATCCCCCCCACACCTCTGGCCTGTACCCCAGTTCTTGTATGCATAAATAAATAAAATCTTTAAAAAAAACCCCGCTGGATTAATCATTGTAAAGCGTCACCTGGGCTGTCAAGTATCATGGCCTTGGATTATGTTTACTGCTGCTCGTTTTGATGTGGAAAATACCAGGCTGACCTGTTGATCAGTTGAAGTTGGAACACAGTCCATAGACTGGAGACATCTGACAACTCTCAAGGTCACACGCACCCTGATTCATGCACCCCAGAGAACTGTACCCCTGGCTTTAGTCAATATATACTCTGTGACCTAGTTGCTCAGACTTTCAGAGACATTTCTGAGCCTGCCGGTTTAAAGCCTACGGGCGTGGGGCCTCCCTGGTGGTGCAGCGGGCTGAGCGCTGTGAAGCATCAGCACAGCAGCGTGAGTTCAGTCCCCAGCCAGGGAGGGGACCCACATGGCGCAGAGACCTCTCCTGTCTCCCCGCTGCTCCCCTCAGCAGTGTGCTTCAGTCGATCTGCCTGTTCTGCCCCCTGCTCTGTCTCTGTGAATCCTCTCACCTCACCTCCCTTGTCTCTGGCCTGTACCCCAGCTCTTGTGTGCATAAATAAATAAATCTTTTAAAAAATAAAAAAAATTAATAAAATAAAACCTACCTGTGTAAATAAAGAACTTCCCTCTTCCTCTCTGAGTGCTGTTTGGTTTCCTGATGGAATTTCTGCCATAACAGTTTGATTTATTGGTGTTTAGCTCCTCCAACCACTCTGGCAACTTCAGAGTGAGAAAAAGGAGGTAGAAGGCTGCACCAACCCTCTCTGTAAGGAAAATGGGTTAAATCAGGTTTTTTTCCACCTTCCTCCCACCAGCCTTGTTTTCCTGCCAGCTTCATGAGCCACGCATGATGTTGTGCTATTGCAAAAGGCACTTGGGAGCTCGAGCCTGGGGCCGGCGCCTGTGACGAGGGACACCAGGGCCAAGAAGGCAGAGAGCACAGGGCGTGTGCATAAGTAAATGTGGACACCTGGGCGGAGCAAGCAGGCAAGAGGAGAGAAGCCAGAGAGAAGGGGAGAGGGAGAAGGCACGGAGATGGCAGGGGCTGAGGGTGAGCTGCAGCCTCCCAGCCTCCCTGCCCGCTGTCTGCCTCTGTGCCGTCCCGGCATCAGCATTAAAGGCCGTCAACTCTACCGAGGGCTCCAAGACTCTTCTGTTTGCCCGAGTCAACCGTGAGCCTGCCCGCCCTGGGATGGGGGCCCTGCATTCTCCCACCACCGTCTTCTTTCTCAAACACAGAGACGGGCTAAGTTCTGTCAATCTGTCAGGTTGCTAAAGAACTTTATGTTTCTACATTGTAGGGTAAATGAAAAAACTGTCAGGCTTTTCCGCCCTCTTGCCATCGGTGTCGATGGTGGCAAGTCCTGCACGCGGGCCTCCTCAAGTAGGGTGTGGGCTTGTGCAAGTGGGCGCACCTGGGTTGAGACACGGGCGTTTAAGGGCGGCGTCACCAGGACCCCAGAGCAAGAAGAGCAGAGAAGAGGGAGGGGGTGAGATTCGCCAGGGGCTAGGAAGCCTCCCAGCCTCCCAGCCCCCGCCTGCCATGTGCCTGGTCACCTCTGATATAAAGATCAGTAAAAGACTGAAAAGTCACCGAGGGCTCCAGGACTCCTTGACCCGTCTGCTCAGATCATAGATAACCTGCCCCGTGCCTTGCTGGCGCTCCAGAAGCCAATAAAGGGGTGTTGTCGAGCCAGTTACCTTGTGAGCCCCATCCTGCCGGGAAACTGCAGGTGATAGGGAGGGACAAGCCAGGGTCAGCTCAGCGGAGGGCCAGAAAGCCAGGGGCCTCCCTGCCCTTGTCACTTGCCGCGGCTGCTCTGGGAGCTCCCGGTTTGCGGGGCGTGCAGAGGCCCTGTGATGGGCGGAAACGCCAGTGGGGGCACGGGCCCACCGAGGTCTGGGCAGGATGGGGTTCTAGCTGGCTCAGCCTCTCCTGAGCCACATCCCCATCACCTGTGGAGAGGGAGCGATTCACCTTCCCATGTGGGCAGTGGGGAGGTTAGAGCAGTGAAGGGGCCGTGCACGGGGGCGTGGGGGGTGATGGGAACAGACGGGTGACCGAGGATAAGCCCCACTCTCCTGGCACAGCAGACTTAGAAATCCTATGCCAAAGGGAAAGCTGGCAGGTGTCTCCAAAAGGGAATGGCTTTAGAGTCAGATTCCTGATTAAATTTCCGAGTTGGATAATGACGGAAGCAGGACGCCAGGCTGAGCCCAATTACGGATCAATTTGTACCCGATCCAGGCCCAGCCCTCTGGGAGGAAAAATCACTTTCATCTCAGCTCCAGCCTTTGGTGTGGTTATGGCTCCCGGTGCACAGGCTTGTTAGGGGAGAGAAACTGCTGGGAAATCGAAGAGCTGTTTACCGCTTGGCAGGAGGGCAGGACAGAGCAGGACAGAGAGAGGACGAAGCTGTCCCGTGAGCACGCGTCATTTGAAGACCCAGACATTTCAGAGTGGAGAGGAGAGAGAAAAGACCAAGAAAGCGGCAGAGTTCTTCACAGGTTCTGCTTTTTCCCCATCACTGGCCAAGGCCACTGGCAGTAAATCCATCAAAACGATTTGATACAAATCTTGTTGGAAGAATTTACTGTAATTTGGTTCACTGGCAGGATAATTAGGTTAGTCTTAACTTCATGATAGTCTGCAATAGCTACACATATCTTGATGAATATGGTCTTTAAAATGCCTGTGTTCTGGGGCCTCGCTGGTGGCGCAGTGAGGTAAGCAGCACACTAAGAAGCAGAACGCAGCCACTGCAGCACGAGTTCGATCCCTGCCGCTGGCCAGGGAAGGGACCCACGTGGCCTGTCAGGCCTCTCCTGCCTCGCCCGCTGCTCCCCTCAGCAGTGTGTTTCAGTGGATATGGCTGTTCTGTTCCCCACTCTGCCTCTGGTGAATCCCCTCACTCCCCACACACCTCTGGCCTGTACCCCAGTTCTTCTGTGCATAAATAAATCTTTAAAAAAAATAAAATGCCTGTATTCTGATGTCAGGAGAAGAGATAGCGCATGCAGTGGCTTCAGAGCCCTGTTTCTCCCCTGCACCCCACCCTCAGGCTTCATGCCACCCCCTCCTCATGTCCTGGTTCCGGATGGTGAATGAACCGTCAGGATGGGGAGGGTGGATAACTTAAGGCTGACAGGGCAGTAGCTCCTATTTTGCAAGCACCCCAGGTCTGAAAGTTTCATCGTCAGTCTTACAGACGAAAAGATAATTTTGGAGCCTCTGGTAGATTTTCACAGGCCTCTAAATCTGACCCAGGAGACAGACCAGCTTCCTCTCATTATCTCTTGCCTGTCTCCTCTCCCTGTTGTAGGCTGCAGAGGGGGATAGCACCTCACAGTGACTCTGCCCTTAGCGCCCCGCGGCCATGGGTGTTCACTTACATATGCGCATGCCCCGCTCTCTGGACCCAGGCATCCAGGTGCTCGCGCAAGACCACAGGTGCCATCATAGATGCTAGTGGTGGGAGGGCAACAAAAAGCCTAATTCATTTTTCCTATATGCCCACTTCCTTAAAACTGAAAGTCCAATAATCCTCGATCCAATCAGTCAACAGGATTCCCTTTTATTTATTTATGCATACAAGAGCTGGGGTACAGGTCAGAGGTATGGGGGTGAGAGGATTCACCAGAGACAGAGTGGGGAGCAGAATAGGTGGATCGACTGAAATCCACTGCTGAGGGGAGCAGCAGGAGAGGTCTGCTGCGCCAAGTGGGTCCACTCCCTGGCTGGGGCTTGAACTCATGCTGCAGTGGCTGCAGATAGCTTCACAGTGCTGAGACTTAACCCCTTGCACCACTAGGGAGGCCCTGGTATCCCCTTTTAGAGATCTTTATTTTACAGTCTCTGTAGCAGAAAGGTTGGCAAAATATTCTTACTAATATTTTTAATTACCAAGAGTTTATATTTGAAGCCATAGAAATATTTTATACAACTGTTGTGTCTAGAAAAATCACTCTGAATAACAACCATTAATCAGTCTAGCAAGCATTATAAGCACAAACTGTTCTCAGAAACAGGAGACTTTCTTGTGTATGTTTGTTCAAACAACAGGATTCTTAGAGGCAATAAGGGGAGGGCAGAGGGGAGAAGCTATGTTCTGGAGCGGGTAATCAGGGACAGCTAAAGCCCTCGTAGAGGGCTGGAGACTGAAGAATTATTAGCATAAGAAGCATTTATTGAGCTCCTGCTGTATGTCAGAAACTCAAGCAAGCACCAGGGGTAGAGAGGCCCAGAAGCAGAGTCAGAAACGGGATGCTGAAGTTCATGGACTTGAGCCCACACCCACCTGCCACTGCTCTTGAGCTCGGGCAAGTCATTTAATGATTTTAAACCTCCACTTTCCCAAGAAAGGGAATAAGAGTGTGTTTGGCACATAATCTTCGATAATAAAAAGCAGCGTCCATGAGCATGATGCCTGAGGGCGTAGCATTGCCTGGCATGTAGCAAGTGCTGAAAAGAATGATCTACTGGGGCCTCCCGGGTGGCGGGTGGCGCAGTGGGTTAAGCAACGCACTATGAAGCAAACTGCAGCCATTGCAGCATGAGTTCGTGTAGCACGCTGGCCAGGTGGGGGGGGAACCCACATGGCGCAGCAGACCTCTCCTGCCTCGCCTGCTGCTCCCCTCAGCAGTGTGTTTCGGTCAGTCCGCCTGTTCTGTTCCCCACTCTGTCTCTAGTGGATCCTCTCACCTCCCTGGACTCTGGCCTGTATCCCAGCTCTTATATGCATAAATAAATAAAATCTTTAAAAAAAAAAAGAGAGAATGATCTGCTAGTATCTGCCAATGTGCTTTTCACTTTAAGCATCTTAGTCTAATGGGTACGAAACTGCAAAAGGTTTTAGGAGCTCAGCTGAGCTAGAGAATGAGAGACAAGTGTGTGTGGGTGGGGCTGGGGCTATCAGGAACTGAGTAAAGGAACCAGCCCAAGGGGAAGCAGTGAGGGCGTCCCCCTTACTGCCTCACAGCCATGGTGTAAGCAAGAAGCTCAGCTCAGGGGAGCGCGGACTCCCTCTCTTCCACTTTGTCCCCCATGGAAGCACCCCCACGAGGGGTCCTGTGGCTCAGCACAGATGTGGGGGTCATCTCCATGTGGCGGGAGCTCTGAGTAAAGGCTCTGGCGGTTATATGGACATTGAGGTGTGGGAGGGCTGCGAGGAGGAAGGGGTGGAGCTCTGGCTCTGAGACATGATGGGGACAGTGTCTCCTGGCTTCCCCTCCTCTCCTGGAAGGGGGCCTGGCCCAGGGCCACAGACAGAGACCCTGGAGGGAGGGTCCGGCCGAGGACGGTAAGTGTGTACAGACCAGGAGGGTGCAGCGCCTGCAGGGCCCAGGGCGGGTTCTCTATGGTCCGCGCAGCCCGGTCAGGGAGGGGCCCTTGGTGGCTTTTTCAGGCTTTTATCGCATCAACATATCAGAGGTAACCAGGTACATGGCAGGCAGGGCGGGGGTGGGGGGTGCCCCAGCGAATCTCACTCTCTGGGCTCTCTAGCCTCTGCTACTGCCGCTGCTTCTTCTGCCTTTCTTTCTCTTTCTCTCTCTCTGCCTCTCTCTCCTAGTTCCTCTGCTGGCGTCCTCGTGACGCCCCCCTTACACGCCCCTCGTGTCTCGGCCCAGGTGCGCCCACTCGTGCATGCGCACTCAGGCACGCGTGCAGCACCGCAGGTGTCCATCATCCCGCCAATGGCGGGAGGGCAGGAAAGCCTGACAATTTTCTCTGACCCTACAAGGGCCAGGCAGGAAAAATCATACATAGATTTTCAACCAGGAGTCAGACTCCTCAGAAGCTACCTGACAAAGGATGTCAGACCTGCAAGTGACCTGCAAGGTGGGGCTGGCAGACAGAAGATTAGGGAGAGCGAACGTGGCTCTTCACTTCGCCTTACCCTGGTGGCACAGCAGAGCAAGTCGTCACCATCCTCCACTGCCCCTTTTCCTGTGTGTCCCTGTTGGGGTGACAGAGGGGGGAGGGAGGCTGAAGCAAGTCCTCATGGATCAGATCTGGCCTGTAGCGAGCTGCAAAGCCACAGGTGAGAGCGGCACATGACTTTAGTGTGAAGAGGACTCTGCGACTTGGTTCTGTTTGGTGGCAGCCCCAGGGGATGGCAGAGGTTTCTCTGCTGCAAGCTCCTGCAAATGAGTTTTCAAGTAATTTTCTCCCCTTTGTCCTTTAACCCCAGGAGATTGGTAAGATAGTTACAGACTTGTAATTTGCATTTCAAAGTAATGTATGCAAAACCAATAATTTCCAAGTCACTTCATTAGCATATTAAAACAAGTGGACTGGGTTCTAGCTTTTTATATCGTTCTCATTTTAAAGATCTATTTATTATTCATACAAGCACTGGGGTCTATGCCAGAGGTGGGTGTGTATGTGAGTGAGTATGAGGATTCACCAGCGAGGCGAGCAGAACAGGCAGACCGACTGAAGTTCACTGCTGAGGGGAGCAGAGGGAGGCAGGAGAGGTCTGCCGCACCATGTGGGTTCCCCCCCAGGCCGGCAGCAGGGATCGAACTCGTGCTGCAGTGGCTGTGGTTTGCTTCATAGTGCGTTGCTTAACCCACTGCGCCACCAGGGAGGCCCCTAGTTTCTTGATTTCTTTAACCCTAAACTAACACCTGCATGAGCACCAAATAAAAAAGGCAAGTGAGATGCCGGAGCCTTGGGTGGGTTATCTGGCAAAGACGCCCGGCCTGACCCAGAGACCACCTCCCAGCCCTCCCAGAGGTCCTGATTCTCCGCATCATGTTTCCTGGCAGCTTAGACTAGCTAGAGTTGTCTCTGGGCGGGCCCTGGGTGGTGCATGGGTCTGCTGCAGGGCCGAGGGGGCCGGGTAGACACTGGAGCAGAGGGAGCAGCAGCCATGAGAGAGGAGGCCGCTGGCCACTGTGTTTCTCTCATGTCCACAATAAAGCCCTCTCTCATCAGTGAGGCCCATTTACTCCTTACTGTCCTCTGTCCTAGACCGGAAGTACTAGACCTGGGGCCCTACTTCAGACACTGGGGAATACTGCTGGAGAAAGCTGTGTCTCAGCCCAGCCTACTTTTTTAAAAATTTATTTATTTATGCATACAAGAACTAGGATACAGGCCAGTGATGTAGGGGGTGAAAGGATTCACCAGAGACAGAGTGGGGAGCAGAACAGGCAGATGGACTGAAATACACTACTTAGGGGTGCAGCAGGCGAGGCAGGAGAGGTCTGCTATGCCATGTGGGTTCCCTCCCTGGCTGGGGATTGAACTCATGCTGCAGTGGCTGTGGATGCTTCATAGTGCGGTGCTTAACCCTTGTATCACCAGGGAGTACCTTTCACCCCCTACCCTCCCCCCCCCCCCGCCTGCTTTTATCTAGTAGACGAAGCAAAGATTCCCACTCACAGGGTGGTTTAAGGCCCTCCTCCTAAGCCTTCCAGAATTTTCGTCAGAAAACAGGATGCGGCTGGAAGACACCACTATGCCACATCTTCTGTCCCTACAAGATTTATTTCTTGAGGCAAAATAACTAGGACACCAGCGCCGTCCTGCCTGGTTCCTAAAACCTACTTTCCCTTTGGCTGATACCGCGAAGCAAAATGTATTACCTACCACTCACGTGGGTGATCAGCCTTCAGTAAGTAATGCTGGCTGTTCTAATGTACCTGGCATGAAATATTCAGCGCTATTAATGACTTTCAGTTTAAATAGTCACCAGGGCTTTCGTCCAAGTTGGAGCTGAGATTCTATCATCTTTGCACAGATGGGGTGTGGCGTGCAGGCTGGGAGCTCCAGGAAAAGGCAGCAGCGGGCTGGGCCTGTGCAGAAGGCGGGCAGCAAGGCAGGTGTGATGGGGGCAGTGGTCAGAGTCCTCGCTCAGTCCAGGCTCTGCCCCTGGTGTGCATCAGCTGAGGACCCCGGGTCAAGGGAAGTCGGATGGAAGGGGGCATCACAGAGGGCCTCCCTCTCCCCGCACCTGCAGTTGTGCAGGGCGTCTGCACCACGCCGAGTGGGGACAGGACCCAGATGAGCAGCATCAGGCCCTCCCCAGGGAGCTCTGGCCAAGGAGGCTGAGGAGACCCAGGCCGACGGGTCTGAAGATGATGTCTGCGCGGGGCTGTCCTGACGGGCAGGTGGTGACATGGGCCCGGAGCTGAAGCCTGAGTGAGAGAAGTGGGTCACCTGAGCCCAGCGGGGCGCCAGGAGCTCCTGTGCTGTTAATCGTAGGGCCTTAGGTCAGACGTGCAGAAGTGTTGGCGTGGGGAGCCCTCAGACAGACAACGGAGTTGCTGCGGTGCCCCATCCCAGCGGCCCTGCGTCCTACTCAGGAGTCCGAAGTTCCCCACCCTGCCCTGCCCCAGGTGGGGTTCCCAGGGACCTAAGTCAAAGGGACTAGCAAGAAGGACGCGGTTCCGAGCTGGCCCAGTGCTCCCCGTCTCCTCCTCCTCTCCAGCGGAGCTGGACTTGGGGCGGGAAGGTTCCGAGTAGAACTGGCTCTCCGGCTAGCAGCTGAAAGCCTAGATACGTTCTTCTCCTTAGTCCTCGGGTACTGACCTCCCCTCCTTCCTGTGCCTCCTCCCATCTCTCCATGAGCTTGGGCTACTTAAGCGCTTTGTCCACTGGTTCTTACACAGCCAGTTGCCAGCAGCTCCCGTCTGCTCTCAGGGCTAACAGACCGAGGCACTTGCCCTCCGCGGGCAGTGGTTCATGCTTCCCAGGCTCCTGGCTAGACTCAGCCCCACCTGCGCTCTCAGAGCCCAGGAGGGAAGGATGCAGGAAGCCCTGCTCAGGCTGACCTTGGGCAGGACCAAGCACCTGGCTGCCAGTTGCATGCTCTTGTCTTGTGCATCCTTCGACACTCCACCGGGTGATTCTGGGACAAGAAATTTGAAAACCCCATTTCTGAGCAGTTGATTTAGCAGCTGAAGGGTAAGTGAAGTGATTGGGCCTTTTTCCGCCCTCTCACCCACTAGTATGGGTGCCAGGCGAGGGGCGGGGGTGCAGGGCACGTGCACCTTTGACTACGGACACCTGGCCTGGAGAGCATGGGCGTGCGCGTGTGTGGGAACTCATACCTGTGCCGACAGGGGAGGCATAAAGGCGGTTAAGGCACAGCACTATGAAGTTATTGGCAGTCACTGCAGCGTGAGTTTGATCCCCGGCCAAGGAGGGGACCCACATGGCGCAGCAGACCTTTCCTACCCCACCCGCTGCTGCCCTCAGCAGTGTGTTCTGCTCCCCTCTCTGTCTCTGGTAACGCCTCTCACCTGGTGACACCTCTGACCTGGACCCCAGTTCTTGTATGCATAGATAAATAAATCTTTAAAAAAAAAACAATTCCTGGGGTTGAGCGACTCAGTGGCCACCTACCCCCTGGTGTTGCAGGCCCTGCCTGTAAGCCTGAGCACTAAAGGCCTGTAAACCCACTGAGGCTGCAGGACTCTGCCTGCATCGACAGTGACCCAGCAACAGGCTAGGTTCTGGCAGCAGGGGCAGGCAGAGGTGGCCTGGAAGGAGAGGGAAGGGACACACTTTCCCCTCTTCACTCTGGTTTCCATCAGCTTCCTCTAACCTTGTCCTCTAGACCAGCAAAGGAAGCGCACTCCAGGAATAGCTGATCTGCACTCGTTCCTCTGCTCAGCTTCTGAGTGTTGGCTGCCTCGGGACCACGGTCCGGTCCTGCAGCGGCTCCAGCCAGTCTCTGGACCAATGTGCCATATATTGTGAACACTCTCGACTCTGTCCTCACCCTTCCATATTTGAAATGCTGGATTTCCGGGGCCATAATAGGCATCTTCAATTTAACCTGCACCACAATTTATTTCTCCTCTTTCAGACATGCTTCCTTTGTCTTCTCCATCTCAGTGGACACTCCCATCATCCATCTCCAAAAAACCAAAAAGAAAAGGTTTTCCTCTCTCCTCTCCACGCTTCCTTTTCTATTCAGTCCATCAGCAACTCTAACTTCTGAGTCTCTTTGCTGCTTCACTGTCCTCTAAGGAACTATCAGCTCAGGCTGAGTTGGGTGGAAGATTCACTTGTCGGGAGCCAGAACTGCAAACAGTCCGGTCTCAGGATTTCCATTTTAAAGGAGGCCCGGCCTAAAATCGCAAACATCCCACCCGGAAACCTCCTGCCAGCTAAAATTCAAACCTTCTCCCTTCCCCTTTCTTCTTCCATCCCTTTAGTGTATATATACCCCTGCCCCTTATAATAAAGATGAAGGCTTGATCAGAATCCTTGACTTGCCTTCCTGCCCTGCGTTCCCTGTTTGTGTATTCATTCTCCTTAGGTGGTTCCCGCGCGCCCCCGTTGTCGCCCCGCAGGCCGGGGCATTTACTCTTGGTGGAAGACTTCTAGAATGTTCCATTACAGACTCTCAGGGCACAATGACTTCTTTTCCTGAACAAAAGGCAGTGGGATAACAAGTCTGTTGGTGACCCCAGAAGTTTGAAATGGAGGAGTGGGGTGGGGCCCTCAGAGGAGCAGAATGGTAGGGAGCTAAAAACGGAAAGTTGCTTTTTGATGACTCAGCCCCTCTGCCTTTGGGTGGGGAGGGGCACAAGCTCCCCCTCATTACCTGTACCTCACTGGGGCTGCAGGCTGTACAGGGAAAACGGCCCATAATTACCCATAATGACTTCATGGGGGCTCAGCTCAGGTAGGAGCCCAGGCATTTCAGGATAATGGCTTTTCTCCCCTTTTTATTCCAAGTGTTGGCTCCCTGCATGGACTGAAAGGCGCTTATTAACGTAAGTACCTTTGATAATTAGGTTGGTCCTGGCTTCATTAAACACGGGTAAGTTTTCTACCTCTGGGTGCAGATGAGAAAAGGAATCAAAACCCTGGATTGTCTTAAACAAGCGTCTGGGTGTAGTGCCAGCAAGGGCACAGAGCAAGTTCTCGATGATTTGGGTAGACGGGTCAAGGAAGGAGTCCTGGAGCCCTCGGTGGCTTTTTTAGGCTTTTATTGCATCATTATCCAGAGGCGACCAGGTACATGGCAGGCAGGGGGGCCGGGGGGACAGGAGGCTGGCAGGCCTCCTAGCCCCCCACGTATCTTCACTCTCTTGGCTGTTTTGCTGCTTCTGCTGCCTTGTTCTGCTCTATGTTCTGCTATTCTTTTGGCATCCTGTTCCGCTAGCGTCCTCATGCTGCCACCCTTATACACCCGTGTCTCAGCCCAGGTGCACCCACCTGCGCATGCTCACACCCTACTCGAGGTGCCGCCATCAGGCTTGCGTGCCGGACCGCAGGTGTCATCACCGACACCAAGGGCGGGAGGGCAAAAGAGCCCGATCCCTTTCCATTTACCCTACAATTGTTGATTCACAAGACGAAAAGAGAACTTTGGAGCCTTTGGTAGCTCTAGCACGCCCTTAATGCTGAATCGGGGGACAGACCAGCAGGCGAGGAGGCAGCAACCAGGGTCACCCCCCAGCCGCAGAGTGACGCCACCAGATCGGAGGAGACAACGCCATCTCCTCTGCCCAGGTGTCCACATTTATACAAGCACGCGCTGTGCACCCCTGGGCCAGGCGTCCATCATCACAGGTGCGCCTGCCCGCGCCACGCGTCTCAGCCCAGGTGCTCTTGCTCCCAAGTGCTCTTTGCATGAACAGCTCTCGTGTGGCCCCGCAACCTGGGAGGAACGCAAGACAAGGTTGCAGGTGCGGCATTGAGGCTGGCGACGGAAGGCAGGGACAAGCCTGATGAATTCTGTAGCGGCAGGAAGAGGGCACTGGAGTAGGGTCGGGATGGTTCTGGGCAGACGAGTTAGGGAAAGAGAGTCTTGGAGCCCTCGGTGGCTTTTCATGCTTTATTTAGTAGAGGTGGCCAGGTACATGGCAGGCAGCGGGGCCGGGGGGCCGGGAGTCTGGCAGGCATCCCAGCCCCCGGCACATCTCACCCTCTCGGCTGCTTTCTTCTCTCTCTGCTGCTGCTGCTGCTGCTGCTGCTCCTTCGTCCTGTCGGTTCTGTTGGTCGGGCGGTCCTCGTAGTTCTGTCTGTTGGTCCTCACAGTTCTGGCGTCCTCATGACTTCGCCCATTTATGCCCGTGTCCCACACAGATGCGCCCACTTGCGCATGCCCACCCTGGAATGCTCGCGGCACTGCAGGTGTCCATCATCGGTGGTGGGAGGGTGGAAATACCTGATCAACCTTTACCCTACAAACTCCACTTTCTGTACAGAGGCCTACACATTCGTGCCACAGAGAAGACACAGCCCGGGAGGCTGAGAGAGGGCCAGAGCTTGCCCGACACTGCGCAGCTCGGCTGTGCGAAGCCACGCCCAGAATCCAGGTCCTTTTGGTTGCTCCAGCCCAGGGGTCCCTGCTGTGCCCCCAAGGATGGTCACCGAGACCAGAAAGCGGAAGGGAGGAAAGTGGCGTGAGAGTGGACACGTGACGTGTGGAGGGAGGGGTTCCTGTCTGGGGGTGGGGCGAGGGAGCCCGGCTTCCAGTCTCAGGCACAGGCACGTGGGCAGGCTGGCCGGTCCAGCCTCGCCTCCCAGGGTGACAGGAGCGCTGGGCCTGGAAGGCCTCTTGAGACACAACGCCACCCTGGGGCGCTGAGTTGGCTCCACGCGCTCTTCACTGTCTCCCCCACTCTCCTCTATGTCCCCCAGCCCCAGCCAGGGGGGCTCTCCGGACCTGCCCAGCTCAGCATCAGCACCAGCCAGTCTCAACCTGCCTTCTGAATTATTCAGCCCTTTCCCAGCCCACCCCAGCCCTGCTCAAACAGCCACACTTTAACTAGGCCTGGGCCTCAGCTATCAGACTTGTCTCCTTCCGGTCACGGCTCCTCTCCGCAGCGGAGAGCCCGGCATGGTGGAGGAGGTGCATCTCCACTGGAGGCTTTCCCTCAGCTGTGGCTTGTGATGGAGTCCACCTGGGCCCTAGTTCGGGAACAGGCTGCCTTGAGCCCCGCCCTGGGCTCCGTCCCTGCCGCGGGCTGGTCCATCCATCTCTGCTGAGCACTCACTGAATATTTAATGTCCTGGATCCAGCCAGCCAAGCCAGTGTGGGAGCTGGGAGGCTGGCTGGGAGGTCACTCTGTCCCTGGGCTGTCCTCAGGCTGGGGCACAGCGCACCCCAGGCTCAGCTGCAGCGTGTTTCCTGGGTGCTGGCTCCCCACGCCCCCACTGCGCGGGAGTGTTAACTGCGGCCTGGAGGAACTTGGCCTGGAGGAACTTGAGTGTGGACGGCCTGGAGGCCAGCTGAGGATGCCGCAGGGGTCAGCCAGAGTGGGAGAAGCAGGGGGGTGGGTGAGGGGCGGGGAGGGCTCAGGCGCTGGACCCCGAGGAGGAGGCTGCTGAGAGGGGAGCTCAGAGTCAAGTGGGCCTGCCTCTGCATCGCACATTAGTTTGTGGGTCCTGCAACCTGGACAAGCCAAGGGTCCCCCACCCTACTCCGCTCCCCACCCTGTAGAAAGCTAGTGCTCCCCGTGACCAGCAACAGTTTTGCTCTTTTGAGGGGTTCCCAGCCCCCCTGAACCACTGGCAGGCCCTGTGCCCGCTGCCATCCCGGGCCTGCCCCTCCTGTCCGGCCCTGAGGCTGGACCTGACCCTGAAGCTGGCAGCCATTTGGCGCCCCGGCCGTCTCACCACCCTCGGCCTGGGCGCTCTGCACCGGCGAGCCTCTCCTGAAGCAGCTTCAGCCTGCACCCTTCCTTCCTCCTCAGTGGAAGTGGGAGGCCCCTCCCATGGGAAGGGGCTCCCTTCTTGCCTTGAGGCCCAAGGTTCAGATGACCTCAAGTTCAAGGGCAGCTCACGGGAGTGGGGGGGTCTCCCCCCCCCACCAAGAAGCAAACAGAGCCTCAGCCTTGCAGGCTCATCCTGCTTCCCCATGACCTCCCCACCCATTATTGAACTCTCAGTTCTCCCACTGCCCTGAGAAGTTGGGGAGACCTCCCGGGATCCGGGCAGGGCACAGGGGAGAGCGCTGAGGAGGTGCTGAACTTCATTTTCAGTTCTGCCCCCTGGTCTCCTGCCTGAGGCTGCAGAAGTTTCAAATTCCATCTGCCCCCAGGAGAAGGCCCAGACGCCAGGCCACAGCGCGGCACGGACCCCATGCCTGGTTGCTGGCTCAGGGCTCAGTCCTCCAGCCGCGGGCTGACCCTCCGCCACAGCCGGACCCCGAGCCCCGCATGTGGGGGCCCGAGGAGGGTCCCTCCTGCATCCCAGGACCCTCCCCACCGCTGCCCAGTGAGCTCTGCGCTTCCTGACAAGCGCACAGCAGAGGCACGTCCTCTCAGAGCGGGGCGACGCCCGGTGCTTTGGGGGCAGCAGTGACGGTGCTTGTGGGTGGTCTCTGGCGCCTGTCAGAGCCCCGCCTGCAGTAGGCGCTTAGTAGGTACTTGTCAAGCGACGAAGGGTTTCTCTGAGCCCTGGACGGAGAGCTGGCCAATGACCGTGGCCTCAGTAAGGGTTTGGGCTGAGGTCCAAGAAGCGTGTGGACCCTCCTTGCTAGGATGCAGCCGCGCGGGGCGGGTGGCCGGCAGGCGGGACAGCGCCATCTAGCGGCGCCTGGAGCCAGAGCAACAACGGAGCCTGGAACCAGCGAGGGGGGCACATGGGCCGCATTCAGGGTGTCCCGGCAGCTGCGGATTCATCAGCAGCCCAGGGGCCCTTCCTGCATACTGCAGGTGACACAATATGAACTTAATGGGGTCCTAGGGTGCTGTAAGTTGGGGGAGGGGGTTTGGAAAAGCCCCACACAGACCCTGGGCTTTTCAAAAGCACCTGGAAGTGTAGGGCATGAATGAGCGGACGAGCTGCTTACAGAGGTCCTGTGTGCCCATGCTGTGTCTTGGGTGCAGAGCGGATGTGGTTCAACTGCCCTCCCACCTCCTCACTCGCTGGTCTGGCCCCAGCGCTGGGACAGGGTCTGCACCAGCCTAGCACAGCACCGGGACCCAGAGGCTTTTGCTCTGTGACTGCTGGGCCACAGAGCTGGCCAGCATGAGAAGAACTTTGTAACTGTCTGAGCTGTGCAGACCCCCCAAGGGTGGTCACAGCACGGTCAGGGTCCCACCCAGCCAGAAGCTAAATGCACTGGGAGGGAGCTGGTCTAGCTGAGGCACCCTGATTTGTCTTTTTTTTTTTTTTTAAAGATTTATTTATACGTACAAACAAACACTGGGGTACAGGCCAGAGGTGTGGGGGTGGTGAGAGAATCCACCAAACAGAGCAGGATGCAGAAGAGGCAGACTGACAGAAACACACTGCTGAGGGGAGCAGCGGGCACAGCAGGAGAGGTCTGCTATGCCATGTGGGTCCCTTCCCTGGCCGGCAGCAGGGATTGAACTCATGCTGCAGTGGCTGCAGTTTGCTTCATAATGCGTTGCTTAACTCACTGCGTCACCAGGGAGGGCCCGGCACCCTGCTTTGATGTAAAGTTTTAACACTGCTTCGTGTAAACCTCCTTTACAAACTGGGATGCCCAGGAAGCAAACTCTGAGATGGAGAGAGGCATGCAGGACATTTGCAGGGAGACCTGGCGGAACTGTCTCCTTTGAAAACATGACCAGAGGGGAGCTGCACTCAATCTGAATGACGGCCCAGACCCCCTGCAGGCCACAGGCACAGAAAAGACCTTCAGAGCTATCCAGATGCAAGTGAGGGTGCTGGGCCTTCACACCCACACCGACCAGGCGCTAGGTGCAGGCCGGCCTGGGAAGGCTGTGCTCCCCTAGGGCCACTGGAAGGGGCAGCCTCTGGGGCTGGCAGACCCCTGGGGTTGTATCTGTATGGGGAGAGTTTCTCTGGCTGGCCTAATAATTCCAACTGAAATTGAAAGCCCAACTTCATTCCATATACATGAGAGCCCCATAACAATCTGGGCTGCAAAGCCAGGCACTGGGGTGTTGATGCCATCCTGAGCTAGGGAGAAGAGGTTGGGGGTCTGGGGTCTCGAAGGGGAGGAGAGCAATGCACAAGAAGAGAAGGGCAAAAAGCGAGCAAACAAATGCTTTTCACAGAGATCTGTTATCTCTGGTCTTAGCCCCTTTGGGGTGCAGGTCCCTTATCTGAATTCCCCAAGGCAGTTAAGGGGAGCTATAAAGCTTTTCTGGAGCCTGCTGGGTCCCAATCACCTTCAGTTCAAAACAATCCGCAAGGCAGAGACATACCTGGGGCAGGAACTCTGCTCCCCCTGGGCTGGCCTGTCTTCCTGGAAGGGGGGGTCCCCTGGACGGCGGGGGTGGGGGGGCCAGGGGCAGCACATCACAGCATGGGCCACTGTTCCTGTGGTGACAGAGCAGACAGCAGTGGGTCTGGGGTCCTGTGCTGTGTTTCTGGCCCCCAGCCCCAGCAGGGCTGCTGGGCTGACACTGGTGGCTGCAGCAGGGGTCTGTTCCCCACCCCCCTTCCTTCTGGAGAAAAGAGCGGCCAGAGGAAGCAGGAGCAGAGATAGCCCAGGGCTCTGGCTGCAGCCCATTCCATCCTCTCCCTTTCCAGTCATGCAGGGGCCCTAATGAAAACTTACATTTGTGCTTCCTTTTTTCTCCTTAAAATTTCCATGGTAGGTAATTAATTTCTCCATTCTTGGGCAAGCAATTAATGCTATGATCGAATGACTGAGAGGAGCACTAGGATTTGCTTGGGAGTGTCTTTCATTTACTTTTATCTCCCAAAGAAGTAACCACCGCAGGGGAGCAGCTGGGGCAGAAAGGAGAGATGCTGTGTGCCTGCGTGTGCAAGGGATTCTTTGTTAGCACTTCTGCAAAGTCCTTACAACACCAGCCTCTGACATGGAGGAGGGTAGAGATTTTTTTTTCTGGACCAACAGAAAGTGCACCTCTCTGAGGGAGCCTTCTTCTGGGGAGTCAACCAAATGCTTCCCGTGTCCTGCCCGCCTCTGGCTGAGCTGGGCTGGTATCAGTGGGTGCAGAGTCCTCCCCCATACACGTACCTCTGAGAGAGAAAGTGGATCAACAGCATTTTGTTTTACTTGCAGATGAGTGTAAATTGGTGCAACCATGTTGGAAAACCACTAGATGTTATCATATAAAACGGAACGCTTGCTTATTCTAGGACCCAGCACCTCTGCTCCAGGGCTGGCTTGCTCCAGAGCATACCTGGAGTCATGCTAAAAGGCCTTTGCATCACTCAGTGTCCAAGAGGCAGGAGAGTGGAAGCAACCTAATGTCCATCCACAGGAGGGTGAACAGGTAGCCCAGACACAAGCAGCTACTCCTCCAGAATGGGGGTCAGGGGACTAAAGGGGACACCACCTGCCTACCTAGAGCTGACCAGTTCTGCAAAGATCAAAAAGCAAAACTAAAACTTTCAGACACATGTACCTACGGGGCAAAACTCTTTACAATGCAAAGGAATGACAAACACAAAAACCAAGATGCACTTACATGTCAGCTCCAAGATGAGACTGTAAGAGACTGTGGCTTCCACTTTGCTCTCTTGCTCTTTCTCTGGGCACATTTGCTCAGGGGAAAGTCAGGCTAAGGGGGGGGTCCCAGGAGCAAGGAACTCGGGGCTCCTGGTTATGAATGTTACTTGTGAGTGGGCCCAGCCTCCCACCTCCACTTTGCCCACCCCCAGTTTTGAAAACCTCATCAGAAACTGATTTTGCAAGGTTCAAGCCTATCACACAGTAAGGGAGCGAGCAAGTCCATTGTTCTCTTCTGTGTGTCTCCCCTCCCTCCCACACATTTTTGCCAGCTTGTCTCTGCAAGGTGAGCAGATGACCGGCAGGATCTGGCTGAGGCGAGTTCTGATAGGGTATCTGACAGGTTATCTGACAGGTTATCCAGCTGCTGTTACAGGGCACAAGAGCAAAACCCAGAAGAGACACCAGCAGGAAGAAGCTCCAGTGTCAGTCCCTCCAAATCCCCCAGGAGCACAGGCAACCCTGCCCCCAGGGACTTGTGAGGACCAGGAGCTAATGTGTCCGGCAGCAGGAGCCCCGCGCCTCCCTTTCCCAGGCCAGACCCCGCCGCCATGTCCCACACTCGTCCTTTATTTTATTTTTTAAGATTTATTTATGCACACAAGAGCTGGGTACAGGCCAGAATTGGGGGGGGTGGGTGAGAGGATCCACCAGAGACAGAGTGGGGAGCAGAACAGGCAGATCAACTGAAATACACTGCTGAGGGGAGCAAGGAGGGAGGCAGGAGAGGTCTCTGTGCCATGTGGGTCCCCTCCCTGGCCGGCAGCAGGGATCGAACTCGTGCTGCAGTGGCTGCCGTTTGCTTCATAGTGCGTTGCTTAACCCACTGCGCCACCAGGGAGGCCCCCCACACTCGTCCTTTAAAGCTCCCAGTCTCCCGCCGGCCAGGGTGGTGGATTGGAGCTGGGTCCCCACCTAGATTTTGCGCTACTGGCCCAGCACAATTAAAGCTTTTCGCCTGCCTAAGAGCCCCTCGCCAGTGGCGTGCACCGGGCCCACTCAGGCCCAGCCACAGTCCTGGTAGCCTCGTGGAGCAGCGGCCTGAAAGTCCCTGACCCGAAGCACCCCGCTAAGCCGTCTCTGTGTCCCTGAGCTCGGAAACACGCGAGAAAATAAAATTTGCTCTTTTAAGCTGCTACACTTTGGGGGTAGTGACCCAGGGTGAGATAATTGATACGTACCCTTTGATATGCGTAGGACACTGAGAAAATATTTGGAGGTATGATGTCGAATATAATTAAATAATTTAAAAAAGTATTTGGAGGTAAAAAAGGGGTATTCTGGGTTGAAGGCAGGCGGGCTGCACGCCGGGTCCACGGCTCAGCGGCGTGCGCATGCGCAGGGGCAGGTAGCAGCAGACCGGGTCCCGGCGGCGGGCTGCAGGACCGCATTGGCCACACGAGGGCGCCCTGCACTGTCACGTGCCGCCTGGGGTGCCGCCTTGGAGGGCTCAGAGGAGGCCTGGTGGGCGGGAGGGAGAGGAGGGATGAAGGTGCTGTCTGTCCCCACACTGGTCCCTGTCTGGGTTTGCTGTGAGTTCCAGCCTTGAAGAAGGTCAGTGTGAGGTCCCTCTGGCAACGGGAACACAGCCGGCCTTCAGCCCCGAGGAAGTCATGCACAAGCATATGTGTGTGCATAGGGCTGTTGGTGTTGTGATGTGCAGTGTGTGTGTGTGTGTGTGTGTGCGTGCATGTGGGGTAGCCACCAGGGAGGTCCAGTCCAGGCCCGTGGGGAGTCTCTGCTGTGTGCTAACATGTTAAAATCTCGGGTCCGTGTTACACAAGTTGTTCTAGAATAAAGCTGATTGTGCTTTGAACATAACTTGCTGAAATTATTTAAAAATTGGACTTTCTTATCACTCTGACTGGGGGCAGGTAATTGTGCACTGGGTCCTTATCCATATGAACACACAGTCACTGACCCCACGGCCATGGCAGCGATGTCCACCAGGAACATTTTTCACTTGAAATACCAAAAGCCAACTCTCTGGAGTGCTCGGTCTGGACAAGGCTGCCCTGCTGATCTAAGTAACTCCGGGAAAACCCTGAGACCCCAGTTCCTGCTGCCGCAAGGGGACTCCTTGCTGGCAATGGAGCTCACGCTGCAGCTGTCTCAGGAAGGTCTGGAGACATTCCGCAGGGCACTCCCAGACTGCTAACCCAGCATGGAGCAGCCTCTCAGGAAGCGAAGGGACATCTGTTTCCTGAGGCTACTCTCTGCAGGCAGAGGCTCAAGCTTTGATCAGTCTTTGAAAGTAGCAACCTGGGGGTTAGCCCCCTGGGCCTCCCAACCCAGGCCCCCTCCCTCCCCTGGCATCCAGCCACAAGGGACTTTCACTTGACCTTGGCACCACCTGTCCTGACAACCAACTGGTGGAAAGTTCAGCCTAATCTCTATCATCCCTCACCAGCTTGGAACAATAGTGTGATTCATGCGTTACTGGTATGGAGTATGTTGTTTCTGTATTGATTTGTTAAGAGACAAATCAATTGTCTGTAAACTATTGGCTTGTGAAATAGTAATAATTATGTATGTAACAGTGCTAAATATATAAGATATTGTCAAAGAAAATCTCAGTCTCCGAGCAATAGTGTTGATTTCCTCAAAGCACAAGAAAACAACTGGCATAGTGACCCAGATGTCAGCGCTGGATCATAACATACTCCAGGTCAAGATTTAAATTTTTGTAAAGTTTATAATTGACCAAATTCTGGGCCTCCCTGGTGGTGCAAGGGGTTAAGTTGCAGCACCAGGGAGCTATGAGCAGCCACTGCAGCATGAGTTTGATCTGCCATCAGGGAGGGACCCACATGGCGCAGCAGACCTCTCTTGTCTTTCGCACTGCTCCCCTCAGCAGTGTATTTCAGTAGATCCACCTGTTCTGCTCCCCACTCTGTCTCTGGTGTATCCTCTCACCCCCCTGCCCCACACCTCTGGCCTATGCCCCAGCTCTTGTATGCATAAAGACATAAATCTTTAAGAAAAAATTAAGTGACCCAAAACTGGCAAAGCCCCTGACTGGACGGGCAAACTGTAAACTTAAAACACTCTTTGCTATATGGCATTTTATTTAATTTTTAAACAATCTGTGAATGGACAAATTGATAGTTTATACAGTTCATCTAAGGCTGGCTATAGTAATTATGGTAATGCTGTTTCAGCATATCATAAATGATTTGGGGTGCATTATTAAGTGTCTCTATAGTAAAGTACACTTTGTATAGTATAGTATAGTAAAGTACACTTTGAACACTGTTGTGAAAAGCAGGAGGACACAAGTGAATATGAGCCCATTAATCCTCCCCAAAGTGGTCAAGAGGTGGTTTGGGGTAGATTAAGTTTCTGGGGATCCCTGGAGACCTCTTGAAGAAGTAGTCTGGACAAAACTTAAAATGAAGGAAATTCCAGATATTGTCCTCAGTACCCAGCCCAGCAAGTTATATTCTGTGTTAAAAAGAGTAAGTAAGGAAGAAATTCCATCACTGTTGTAAGAAGCAGTCAGCAATGTAAATGCAGATAGGCAGAGAGGAAAGGGTGTAACCCCAAAAATAATCTACAGAGGTGCAGGGTAGCCACACCCTTTTGCTTATAAGGGCATCAATCTACACCCCAAAGGATAATGGTTCTCATAAACTTTGACCCTGCTAACTTTAACCTACTAGATGCTAGGCCCATGAAAGTAGATGAAACTACCACAAATGATAATACGGATGTAACCAGAGTCACTTAAGAAAGCCTATATACTAGACAAGAAGTGACAAAAATTAAAATGAAATTCCAGCAAGCTGATTTGGACACAGAAAGTCAGTGGTATTAGACTCATGGTCCAAAGGAGGTCACAATCGGAACCGAATGGGGGCAGAGATTGTGAAGCTCAGTCCCATGACCTCTGATGCTAAACAGAATCAACACCTTGGAGTGTTTGGAGGACATAACAGTAATCTACAAAGATCTCTGACTGGGTAGGGGCAGTATATAATATCCCGTAAAGCTTCTTGATGGAAAACAGCAGGGAAAGCTGCTATTATAAGAATCAAATTAGATTATTGACTATGGTTTACGATGGGGACTGACACATTTGCCACTCCATGCAGAAACAACAGAAAAAAAAAAAAAGGTTACCCTAGAAACTGCACATACACTGCCCCAGCCCCTGCCTTAGGCCAGAATAGATCTGTTTAAAGTGTTTGCAGGAGCTAGAAACACAGATGAGCTACTACCCCAGTAAACCCTGGATTCTCTCTATTATAGGGAATCTGTTATTTGGCATGCATGGTGCACATACCCTTGCTGGAAGGAATATTAGCAGTCTAACGACTCTTGTCATAAACCTCCCTGATGGTGAGAACAGGGATCCAGAGAACTGTAAAATCACTATCTCTGGCTTTCACAGAAATGAACCTGCCATGCATCTTAGATCCAACAAATGTTAAGTGGATTGGTAGAGCCTGCTGCCTATTCACAGAACTGTGTTGTTTATTACTCACTATTTGATACTATATTTGTTGCAGCCATGGCTCCAGACTGGAATGCAGTGGTTTTTCACCATGGAGTTTGATCTTAGCTATTGGCTTGTCATCTATGGCGTTATGTTGGGGTATGTTCCTTCTATCCCTGTTCTCTGAGTTTTTACCATATGTGGATGTTGCATCTTGCCAAATGCTTTCTCTGCATCTATTCATGTGACCATGTGATTGCTTCCCTTTTGTTGACGAATTCCATTGATTGATTTGTGGATGGTGTACATCCTTGAATCCCTGGAATAAATCCCACTTGGTCATGATGTATGTTCCTCTCATTGTATTGTTGAAAGAGATTCACTAAAATTTTGTTGAGAATTTCTGCTTCTGTGCTCATCAGGGATATTGATCTGTAGTTCTTTATTTGTGGTGGTGGTGGTGTCTGCTTTTGGTATCAGAGTAATGCTGGCTTCATAAAATGCATTTGGAAGCAAACCTTCCTCAATTTCTGGAAGAGTTTGAGGAGAGGTATTAGTTCATCTTTGCAGGATTGGTAGGACTCACTAGTGAAACCATCTGGCCCTGGACATTCATTTTGGTGGGGGTAGGGGTGATTACTGTTTCAATTTCCTTGCTTATCACTGGCCACTCGGGTTTTATCCTTCTTCCTGATTCAGTCTTGGAAGTTTGCATGCTTCTAAAAATCTGATCATTTCTTCTAGGTTATCCAATTTAGGGGCATCAAGATCCTCAAAGTAGCATGAGGAGACAGCCCTGGAGTGATAGCCACAAAAGCAGCCTTTCCCAGCTCGACTCCTTGCAGAGCAGTGGCTCCATGTCGTGCCCTTAGACCTCACACGGGATTTAGAAGGCAGAAGGGAGCCTGGATCCAGCCTTTGGCCCCAACAAAAGACTGGCAGTTTCTTGGATTCTGGAGTTAGGGAAGGAGGAAATGGATGGAGTAGGCGTGGAAGGTCAGGGCAGGTAAAGTATCTTCAGTTTTTCCCCTCCTCCACATTAGGGATCTAACTGGGGCAAGGAGCAGATGGGCGCAGATAAGCCTGGAAGGGAAGGCCCTGGTTAGGAATGTAAATATGTGAAATAGCGAAAATCGGTCTTATCGGTAAGTTTGCAATCTTATTTCAGCCTTGTTTTTCCTTGAAGATACTTAGCTTCCTGAATTTTCCTTTGAACTAGCTTTAGCTTTGTGCTGGTTTCCTCACTGAGTTAATCTTTGTCACATGCTCATTATACATTTGTATGACAGTTAGGTTTTAACCTTTTAAAGACTATGCTTGACGTCGCACATATTAAGGGTGGCTGGGAAGTGGTGACTAAGAGCCGAGGTCCAGAAGGCTATTTCAGGAATGGGGAAGAGGCAAGGAAGGGTGGGCAGGGTGGAACAATCCATGGGCTGGTAAGAGGTGAGAACCTCGAGGGGGGAGCCCAGGAGCTTGCAGGCTTCTGCTGGGAAAACCAAGTCTCCTTGGCTTGTGCTCACCCTTAGCTCCTTTCCCAGAGAGCAGATGTGCTTAGAACTTACCCCTGCGTGACAGGGCCACAGTTGCTACTAGCTGTCTCTGAAACCTCAAATGTGTAAAGCATTGCCGCTGAATGGCCACAGGGAAGGGAACTGCATGAGCACTGCCCCCCAGGCACGTCCAGTACGAGGCTCAGGTGGCCTTACGCCCCGCACCACCGATGCCCAGTGTTTTCCATACCGACAACACTTCGCTGACTTTCAGGACCACACCGCGTGTCCTACCATTCAATTCTGACGCTGAGCGCCCGGAGTGAGTGTGAGGTTCCCCAAGACCAAATGCTCAAGTCCCATAGGACGGCCCTTACTTCAGATTCCAGGCACAAGTCCCTGCTGGCCACCTGCGCTCACTTGAACCAGCTCTAAGTTAGGAGTTCCCGTCGCTCCTTCCGCAGGTCTGATAATTTGTTAGAATGCATCACAGAACGCCAGAAAGCACTGATCATGAGTGTGATTTATTATAAAGGATGCAACTCAGTAACAGCCAGATGGAAGAGGTGGTAGGATGCACGGGGTGAGGTTCATGGGGAGCGGAGCAACAGGGAGACTCCGGGCCTTCCTGCACATCCCAGCACTCAGGATCTTCACCAGCCAGGAAGCTCTCTAAGCCCCACTGTTTTAAGGGTTTTTATAGAGGTCTCACTCACAGACATGATTGGTTAAATTACAGGCTGTATTAATGTGATTAAAACTGATTCAACTTTTGGGCCCTCTCCCAGGTCAGGGTGCGGGGGCCAAAGTTCCCACATTCTAATCCTACTCAGGTATTTGTGGAGACCAGCCCTCAGGGAACTGAAGTCCCAGCCAGCAGGCATCAATTAGCACATAAAAGACACTCTTATCACTTCAGGGATTCCAAGAGTTTTGGAATTTTGTATCAGGACTAGAGATAAAGTTCCAATATATTTTTCTCATTTTGCCAGTCACATGCCATACGACTCCATTTATTCTATTCTGGAAATAGCAAACCTACAGGGACCAGAAATCAAATAGTGGCTGCCAAGGGCTCCAGGTGAGGGAAGAGAGTGACAACAGAAGGGCAGGGGGGGAATTATTTTGACCATTTGAAATGTGTATATTGGGGTGGCAGTTATCTGATTAAAATACCTTGACTTCAAATAAAAGCTATTTCCTTCATTCATCTTTAGCAAATGCCCTGCCCCCAAAGGATGGAAACTGTACTGTTAGGGAATGAAGTGAGAATTCCGCCAACAAACACCGTGGACGACTTCTGCACAAACGTCTACTGTCTGTGGTAAGCACCGATGGTGGACCAGGGTGTAACGGAATATTGCAGGCATCCATGATTTCAGACGGGAAGTTTCTCCTCTTTGGGGTCTTCTGTTCCGGGGCCTTTCTGTTCTCTAGATCCTGCTGTTGTAGTAACTTCTTTTGGCTCCTCCTCTTTACCTTCCTTTTTCTGCAGCTTCTCTGCCTCCTGTTCTTTTGCCAGAAGGTGATAGTGGACGCCCATGCTGATGAAGAGGAAAACACCCCCCACGATGAGGACTGCACCACAAGCCCAGTACGTGTACTTGTAGTCTCCGTACACGTCATTGAGACGACCTGGAATGTCAAAAAAGAAGTTATGTGGGTAAACGTAATCAAGTACACCCTTTGCAAAATAAAGTTTAAGGATCCACTCGAAAGGTGTCAAGCCAATCTTCAGAGAGCCAACAAATGGCATTAGTCTAAAAAGCAACTACTAAAAAGGATCTGATCTTTTTATATACGGCATCATACAGATGTTGAATGGCTGAAAATAGGGTGCTGGGACCAGTAAGTGGGGTCAGGAAGGCTTCTCTGCAAGTTTTAACTAAGAGACAAAAGACATTATCTAGGAGAAAGGGGGTGGGAAAGGAATCCAGGCAGAGACAGCAAGACAAAGCAGGGTAGGAAGCACTGCCTGAGAGGGCAAGGGAGAGGGGTCCTGTTGCTGGAGCAGAGAGAGCAAAAGGCAAGTGGTAGGAACCCAGCAGGAGAGATGGGGGTGGCTGGGGACGCTGGCCATGCAGGCCTGCGGCCACATTAGGGTATCTGAGTTTTGGCTTAACGAGGAAAGCATCTGGAGAGTTCCAAAACTCAAGAACAGCCAGAGTGGATACAGCCGAACCAGTCAGAAGGTGACGTTAGGAGCTGCCCAGAGAGCTGACTGTGGACAGGGTGGTAGTTGTGTTGGAGAAAAAAGCGTAGATTATAAAGAGGTTTAGGGGGTGAAAACTAGCAAGACTTGGACCCTCACTGGGCACAGGGAGGAGAGAAGGTGGGAGTTCTCAGAAGTCCACACATCTTTACAGTATACTTCCTTACCATATGAAGCACCGTCTCAAAAGCGCGAGCCGTATCCAGAGGAAGTCCAGGTTATTTTATAGAATAATGATTTGGGGGGGCCTCCCTGGTGGCGCAGTGGGTTAAGAAGCAACGCACTATGAAGCAAACGGCAGCCGCTGCAGCACGAGTTCGATCCCTGCCACCGGCCAGGGAGGGGACCCACATGGCGCGGCAGACCTCTCCTGCTGTGCCCGCTGCTCCCCTCAGCAGTGTAC
>JAGFMF010011645.1:5738902-5758118 GCA_019455555.1 Galemys pyrenaicus | reverse complement strand
TCCCCTCTCTGGCCGGCAGCAGGGATCGAACTCATGCTGCAGCGGCTGTGGTTTGCTTCATAATACGTTGCTTAACCCACTGCGCCACCAGAGAGGCCCACAAGTCACCTTTCTAAAGAAAGTTATTATCTTTTATAAAGACACCTGTTTTATAACTGAAACAGTGGAGTATGCAGTTGCGTTTATTGTTGAAAGGAATGAAAAGTATGAATCTAATGAAATAGCTTCAAGAACTAACCTTTCCAATATCTTACTGATAAAGGCATCGACAACAGAGATCAGCTGATTCAGAGCTTGGTCTGCTGATGGAAACCCACGAGTGGACCTGCTGGGCACTTACCTCCACCATACATGACGGCAAACATGATGGAGGAGATCCACGACACCTCGCTGGTGCTGGCGTTAAATATTTCTTCAATTTCTTTGTAAAATATAGAAATAGATTTGCCAAATGCACAGGAGAAGCCGATGGAAATGAAAGCTCCGACCACCACGGCCCACCCCCAGCCTCCGTCTGGGGGGGTGTATCTAACTGTATCTCCAGCAGCCTGTGCCATTGTAAGGAAAGATGAATTCCAAAATACAGCTCAAGCCCAGTATCTAAAGGATATGAAATTAAAATAGTACATAATAAGTAGGTCAACAACAAAACACGCCCACCAAATTACTATGCTTACGTTACGGATACCTAAAATGTTTTTTCAATGTTACTTGTTCTCCTGTGAATACAGTAGAAAAACTCTTAACAGCCAAAGCATGCCCCAAACTTTTATAGACTTACCACCATGTGAATCATACACCAAAATTCTCTTCCATAGATATAATATTGTATCTTCAGATTTATAAGCATCCCAATTTTAATAATAGATAGGAGTAACCACAGGTAACAGAACAACACATTTGATTTCTCCTCATGCAAAACACACTCACATGATAAAAAGGTCTGCCGACCACCAGCGGTTCCTGAGGTGGTGGCTTTCAGGGCAATTATAATTGCAAGGTCGTTTGTTTTCAATGCTACTACAGAGCTGGGGAGAGAAGGATGGGGATACGTCATGCTAAAACATTACAAATTTTGCTGTTTACTGAGGTTCAGACCTCTTACTGAGGTTTTGCTGACTACATTCTTTTTGGATTATTGCAAGCCTTAGATAAAGTGTGAGTTCTAAAATGTTGACTTTAATAATTTTTGCTAATGTTCTAATTGGTTTTATAAAGGAGCAAATTCTCAGAGGGACTTGCTCCACCATTTTACAATTGATTTTTGTACATTAATCTTTAGTTTAGCAAATTTACAAATTTCAATATTTTTAACAGTTAACTAGTATATTCTTGCAGGTTTTTTGCATAATCATATTACAGTTTGTTCTCTTTTTTAATTATTATACCACCCTCTCCTACCCCACAGTTGTGCCGAGTACATCCTCAGTACAGTTGTTGGAATGAAATAGTGATGGTTGGTATATTCACTCTTTTTTTTAAATTTTTTAAAAAAGATTTATTTATTTATGTATACAAGAACTGGGGGACAGGCCAGAGGTGTTGGTGGTGAGAGGATTCACCAGGGATAGAGTGGGGAGCAGAACAGGCAGATGGACTGAAATACACTGCTGAGGGGAGCAGCGGGCGAGGCAGGAGAGGTCTGCTGCGCCATGTGGGTCCCCTCCCTGGCCAGCAGCAGGGATCAAACTCCTGCTGCAGTGGCTGCAGTTTGCTTCACAGTGCGTTGCTTAACCACCACACCACCAGGGAGGCCCCTATATTCACTTTCTAAGGTTGTCGCAAGAAAATACCATAGACTGAGTGTATTAAACAACAGAAATTTATTTTCTCAAAGTTCTGGAAGTTAGAAGTCTGAGATCAAAAGGTCAGATTTGGTTTCCTCGGAGGCCTCTCTCCTTGCCTTTTAGATGGCGGTGTTCTCACTGTGTCTACATGGCCATCTCTTTCTGTAGGTTTTCTGTTCACCTTTCTGTCTCCCCTTTATAGCCCAAGTGATTTTCTAAAATTAAAGACTGGTCATTTTGCTCCTTATCTTAAAACTCTAGTATAGTTCCAGATATACTACCCAAAGAATAACCTCTTAACAAAGTATTCAAAAACCTATTCTAATCTCAACGGTGAGTGCCTCTCCAACTTTACCTCTCCCTGCCTTTCATTGACACCATGCTCTGGTCTTAATGGAGCACTTGAAGCTGTGCTCTCTCATCTTCTGTCTTTGTTGATTTTCGTTCCCTGGGTCTAGTCCTGGCTTTTCTATCACTGACTGCTTTCAGGTCTCAATTTTCTTAAATTACCATTATTAGACTTGGTATCTCCACTGTGTGCACCCATGGACCCTATCCTTACCTCTCTGGTAACACCTGCCAGTGTAATTTGTTTGCCAGTCTCTCTGTGTATGCCCTAGTGAGCAGACACTGTATCTGCTGCTCAATGATATACGTCCATTATCTAGAGTAGGTAGGTTCTGGCAGATAGTAAGTATATTTGTAAAATTAATTGAAGCCCCATTTTGCTGATGAAGAGGTGCCAAAGGTTGTTATGGTAGAGTCCATAACAAAATTTAAGCGAGTCTGACTCTAAAACTAGGTACCTTATTGCACTTTTAAAGAGGAATAAAATTTATAAACTGCTGTTGTCGAATTATTCTAACTGTAATGCTACATACATAGTATATATTAAAGGTTGTAACACTAAGCAAAATCACTACAAATGAACATTAATTTACCACATGTTTTGCTCTAACCAGATTAACGCTGTCATACTGAATGTGCTTAACCTGCTATAACTGATTTGTTACAAGCCACTCTTCTTCAAATCCTGAGACTAACAGACAACAATCAAAAGGGTGTTTTTTTTTTTCCCCAGGGTGAAACCTGGTCCTATTGCCTTCAAAATTTCTCCCTAGGGCTATCTATGCATTCTGAATTTTATTCAGATTGTTCCCCACAGATTTCATACCCTGGGGGCAGTACACTACACTAAAACCTGGGATGAATGAGGTAGCCTTCCTTTTTGAAAAGAAAGAGGGAGGATTTGTGTGAACTAAGGTGGTAAGTATTGAGGCAACCATTCTCATTTCAGGGGAGTTCATTTTAAATCTAGGAATCCATATCAAATTGAGGATCTGCAAAATAATGAAGCTACTCCACCATTTGAAAAGGAAGGTGACTTGCCCGGGGACATTCACCTGCCTATGCTGGAAGAGGAATAACAAAAATATTTTCCATTTGAGGTTTTCTAGAATTCCCATCAGAATTAAAGAAACTGTAATATCTCAGTTCAAAGGAAACAATCTGGGTTCTAAGAGATTGGGTTCCTAAGAGATTATATTAAATCGAAATTCTATAGAGCATGGATTTTACAAGTTTTTCTCTGAATTAAGTGTCAAAAGACAACTAAGTTTAATTTACCTCAGAATACGCTTAAATTCACATACACACTCAATTGCATTAGAGCTGTACTTGAAGATTCATTTGGAACAGCTAACACATACTGCATGTGATTAAACTCTGAGCTTAGTTGCCAGTTATGATTTCTCACAATTTGTCATTTATTTTTATCACCCAGAGTTATCTCCTCACAGCTTTAAAAGCATTGCTTGTATTAAAAATTTTATTAAAGGATTTAGAAAGTAAAAAGGATTAAAATATGAGCATCCAAAACAAAAATCCAAAACCCAGGCATCGACTCAATATAATTCCACTAAATTAACAAATTCCTAATTTCGTTATTTGAAATTTCTTATTTTGGCATACTTTCTATATACAGATTCACTTTTTTCCCCTCATATTTTAAAAAGGACATAAAAATCAGAAGTAATAGTGAAAAAAAAAGTAGAGGTTATCCTTTAAATTCCTTTAAGGGTAAAAAGAGTTTTGCTTGGTAGAATCCTCAATTATAATCTAGAAATCCATAAATTTTGTGGATTAAATTAAATCCACAAATTTTATGGATTAAGTTTTAATCCAAAGTAGACTCTCTAAATCAAAAACTAAGTGTACTATTTTATTTATCTTTGATAATATCTTTGGCTGTCTCAGAGTTTGAAGCAGAAATGTACAGACTCCTTTGAAATAACAAACATGTATGAATGTTGTGTTGGGGTATCATTTATATTGGGTGATAGTCATTCACATTAGTCTTTTTGAGCAGAAATTACAGTATACCAGTGCTAATACCTACTTCACACAGTTTGAGGCCAAGCTGGGAGAATGAGTTACGAAAACAAAGCCAGTAGAATGTTCTTTTCTCTTTTTTGGAGGGGGGGGCGGAAGGTATGAATTGAACTACTCACAGAAATACTTAACACTACAAATAGCTTCGTAGTTTTACGTAAAAGTATCTCACAGGTTTTGAGGACTAAAATTTGATCTCCAAGTTTTATTATCTTTTATTTTCATGCCAAACTTTACATCCTTAAATTTGTCCCCTTGCAGTTCTTCCTTGTATAATAATCGGCGAATACTCCATGAATGACTCTAAACATCATTTTTGCTACATCTGAGCTCATTACTTCACAGACCTGAACTTTTGGTTTTGTAGAGTACCTGATAATTCACACAAGACTAATAAATTGAGTATTCTTTGTCAGGCATAAGCATGACTTACACTAAGCAGAGATAAATGGTCATTTGCAGTGTTGTTTGAGAGAGCATTTCTGGATGCTAAGTATCAAAAAGGAAATTTTGCTACTTCAAAACATACTTACAGGTTAGACTTTTAAGTTTTTAAATGCTGACAATGCAAGTCTTTGAATAGTCAATACAATAAAGCTCATCTCCTTTAATAATATATTTCCAGTGATTTAAACAATTTCGCTTTCTTAAAAAAAGTGTGTGTGCACCTGCTGCCCTTCCCAGCTGTTTTCTGTTACAAATCACAAATGTCATCATGGACAATGACCACTGAGGAGGTAAGCAAATTCGTTTCTAAATTGCTGAGCCACAGCAGTGTGTTTCAGTCCATCTGCCTGTTCTGCTCCCCACTCTGTCTCTGGTGAATCCTCTCACCCACTCTTCCCACACCTCTGGCCTGTACCCCAGTTCTTGTACGCATAAATAAATCTTTAAAAAAATAATAAATTGCCATGCCAACATCTGCAATAGGAGGGTCAATGACCCCTAGGGGATTATCGCAATTGAACTGTGTGATAAAGTCCTGCATCTTAAAAAGCTCCCGAGGACAAGACTCGGGGTTAATTTAAGTGAAGTAACCCAGATTCTCAGAAACCAGGACCTCTGTGACCCCATAATTACCCCAAAGTTGCCCAAGACGCCACCATTCCCACTGTGCTGTGGGAACTAGAGACAGCTCTTAACAAAATTTAAACTAAGGGGAGGAACAAAATAATGCAACTGGCTAAGGGTCACCTGACACCCCAAATGCTATGCACAGGGTCGGCTAAGATTTAGAGAGGAAAAAAAGGAAATTTCTACAGGCAGAGTCAAGTCGCGCTGGATCTAGAAAGGGCGATGACTCAATTTGCGAGGATGAGTGACAGGGACAGGAATGGGGTCTGCCGAGCAGATCAAGGGGGTCACGCCAGGACCTCCCCCCAAGTCCCCGCACGCCAGAACTCCCTTCCCAGACCTCGGCCCTCGGGGGTGCCTCGAGGCACGATGTGAATCGACGCCCCCTCGACTCCGCGGCGTTCGTTCTTCCTCCAGATCAAAGCATCCCGCCGGCTGAAGCGACCAGCCCGGGTCGCCGGGATCAGGCCGTCGCCGCGAGCCGGACACCTGCCAGCCGCCCCGCGCCCACCTGCCCCTGCTCCGCGGCCGCTCGCGCCGCCTCCCTCCCCGCGAGCCCCGGCCTCCGCTCCCGGGCCTCGACCCCGCCGCCCGGGCACGCGCCCGCGCCCACTGACCGTTACGCGCCGAGCGTGTGCGTGGAACGGGGCGGGGCTTCCGTCGGCACCACGCGCCGCTCGCGCCGTGGAAGCTGCCAGACGCCGCTCCGACGGTGGGCGCGCGGCCTGGGAGCTCGTCTGGCCTGAGCCTGCGCGCGCGCGTCGCCGCCTCCTCGCCCCCCCCCCCCCCCCCCCCCCCCCCCCGGCCCCCCCCCCCCCCCCCCCCCCCCCCCGGCCCTCCCCACGCTCGGACCCGCCGCCCTCACCCGCCCCCTCCACCCCTGGACGTTCGGACGCTCGGACGCTCGAACGCTCGGAACACCGCCCGGCCCTCAGGGTGTTTGCCGCCGAGCCTGAGGCGACCTGCGCGCGCCCGGACGCCGCGTCCGCCTCACAGCAGCCGTCGGACAAAATGTAATTACAGCCGGCGCTTGGGGGGCGCTCCCCCTGCACCCTCCTGACCTGTGGAGGGGGTGCTGTGGCGTTTTGCGGAGAAAGGCCCCGAGGCTCTGGCCAGTTCCCTTCTCGGAGCGCGGAGCGAGAGGCCGCCTCGAGAGCCTGCTGTTGTCAGCGCCCCGGGGGTCCCCAGCGAGTCCGCACAGCGGTGTGCTTGTGGCGGCGGTTAAGTGATGCCTGATGCCGACGTTTACGAAATGCCAAGAAAGTCTTTAAGTTAAGCCTCCCCCCCTCCCCCCCCCCTCCCCCCGGGCCTTTAAAGAACTGACAAGTTCTGTGGTGTAAAATTAGTTACGGGAATAAAATTAGTGTTCGCGAAGCGTGATAGAGCCCGCAATGTAGCGAGAGGTGTTTGTTAAAGAAACAAGTGGAGAAGGAAATGAAAACAGTTCTGTTTACAATAAGCATAAAAATGTCTAGGGAGAGCTTAAGGAGTTGATGCAGTCTGAACAGTTCCTGCAGAAGTGCCCCTACTTCAAAGACACCAGCTGCAAGTTGGGGGATTCCCAGGGCCATTGTCACTTCAGGTCATGAAGTGACAAACTTGGGGTCACCACAACCCACCCTCAGGCTCCATACTTAGCTAGAAAAGACTCAGGACTCACTGCAAGCCATTGTATTCAGCACCATGTTTATTCCAGGGAAAGAAGACATTGACATTAATCGAGAAGAACAACAGGTAGAATCTGGACGCCCCCAGAATGAAGTTCTGGTTGTCCCCTCCCTCCCGATGAAGCCCGGATGTTGTTACTACCTCCTCCCAGGTAGGAGATGTGGTAATGCTCACAAAGCGTTGCCAGCCAGAAAACACGGCAAATCTCCAGTTCCAGCTACCTTAAACGCCCCCAAGGTTGAGCTGTTATTTGTTGTAAAACTCCAACTCTCCACTCACGTTGGTCTTTTTTCTGCGTTTCCAGCTTCCACCTTAGTCATTTTGTTATTAAGTGAAATTAGGAGGTCACAAGAGGTCAGAAATTGTATGATTCTGTTTTATGAACGATCCTGAGTAGCTAAATCCATACGAAACAGTAGATTAGTGGTTGCCAGGGGAATGAAGGAAAGGGAATGACTGCTTAATGGGTATGTTATCTTTGCGGCACATAAAAAGGGTTTGGAATTTGATAGGGCGGGCGTTCATGTCACTGTGAAGCAAATAAAGCCGTATTTGCTTTAAAATTGGTTAACTTTATATCATATGAATTTGCCTCCATAAATAAAGCAAATAAATATGGACTAACAGATAGTTCATGAATTTAATGACGTTTACGCTTGTGTAAATAGTATCATATCTGATTTTTTAATTGGGGTTTTGTATTTTTAAAGAGGGCCCATGTAGTGGTCAGAATAAATGCCTTATCTTTGCCCAAGATGTCATTTCCTAATCCTTGGAAACTCTGAACATGTTCTATGACATGACAAAGCAGAACTAAGGTTTCAGATGGAATTAAATTTGCCAATCTGAATATCTTAAAAGAAGGAGGTTATTTTGGATAGTCTGGACACAGTGTAGTTTAAAAGAGCCCTTAAAAGTGAAAGATGGAGGCAGAAGGTCAGGGTGATGCAGTGTGAGAAGGACCTGATGTGCTTGCTTTGATGGAGGAAGGACACCAGCCCAGGAGTACAGGTGACTCTAGAATTTGGGAAAGGTAAGGAAACAGATTCTCCTTTGGACACCCCAATTTTTGTGTGGGACTTCTGACCTCTCAGAGGGTAAATTGGCACAATTATGTCATTTAAGCCACTAAATCTGTGCCAATTTGTTGTAGTCATGATGCAGTACTAATATAGCCAGCATAAATGTGTATGCTTCAGGTCCCACAAAACCTGTATTTTACCATTGAAAGAGGATTTATTGTTATGAAGAGTACAGACTTTGGAGTTGGACGATCTGGGACTCTGCATTACTTGCTAGTCACTAAACTCTTCCAAGCCTCTGTTCCTCACCAGGTGCATTGGAGATAATACCTCCAAACTTGCAGTTGTGAGAATCAAAAGAAAAAATGATTAGTAAAACTTGGGAAATACAAGGAGAGTATTTATGTGCAGTGTTATTGTAAGTTGTCAGTAAAAGGTCCCTAACGGGGAAGGTCGAAGTGCCTCTCACCTGGTTAACTGGAAACAGAAATAGTGAAGGTGAGAGAGGCACAGGTTTGAGTGATCTGGATGAAATGATAAAAAGTAGACACAATCTGTAATATTTTTCCAGATGTCATCCTGGTTTTAAGTCAGTACAAACTAGGAATTTTAGAGTTGACAAGAGCTTGGAAATCAAGGAGCCAAACCCCTGCATTTTTGCACATGTGGAGATTAAAACCCAGAGCGTTTGAAAAACTCTTAAGGCCACAAGCAAATGAATCGTATGACCAAGTGAACAGATAGCTATCTGGGCTTCATTATATGAAACACAGTCTTTAAGGTTAAAAAATGTTGATGTGCAGAAATCTTTACTGCAAACTAGAGGGGATGTAGTGCCATCTAGTGGCATCTCATTTTATCTTGCAAATCCCTGTTGCTTTCCATTTCTGTTTTAGAAGTTAACAATTAGAGATGGTGCAGGTAGGCTGCTTCAGAGAAATACTGTAGTCACTTGCAGACTCAGGAAGATTTCAATCAACTTCTAACTTAAGGAATGAAAGACAAGAATGAGAAACCCCATTAAAGCACAATGAAATTTTGTAAAAGCAAAACTGGAAATTACTTATGCTGAATACATTGCTTGTGTATTTTTTCTGGAAAGTAAGACAAATGTATTTCTATTGTATTTTAAAGATTTATTTATCTTTGCATAGAAGAACTAGGGTGTAGGTCAGAGGGGCAGTGGGTGAGAGGCTTCATCAGAGACAGGGTGGGGAGCAGAACAGGCAGATTTACTGAAATACACTGCTAAGGGGAGCAGTGGGAGAGACAGGAGAGGTCGCTACACCATATGTGGGTCAGCTCCCTGGTTAGGGGTCAAACTCAGGCTGCAGTGGTGATAGTGCTGAAACTTGGCCACCAGGGAGGCCCAGCAGTTAAGAAAATTTTTATCACCGAAAAAAATTCCCTCCAGACCCTATATTGTCTCTTACAATTCTCTGCCCAAGACAATTATTGTTTTTATTGTCAATATAAATTGATTTTGTGAAATTCATAAAAACAAATTTGACTAACTTGTACTGCTTGTGTCTGGCTTCTCTCATCATTTTATCCATGAGATTTATCTTTATAATTGCCTTTATTCATTGATTATTTTTACTGAGTTTTAAGTTTTGCTAAAGTTCAACTTATCACTTTTTTTCGTTACAGTTAGTATTTTTTGTGTACTATCTAAAAATGTTTTTTGACCCCTCATTCCTCCATTTCCAGGTTCCAAAGATGTTTCCAATATTTTCTTTCAAACGCTGTAGACTTTTACTTTTCATGTTTAGGGCTATGATGCATTTCAAATTAATTTTTGTATTATATTCCATGAAGTTGAGGGGGGTGGTCAGTATTCACGTTTTCCTCCCACAACCATCTAATTGTTCCATCACAGTTTATTTAAATTTTTTTTCTTCCTACATTGAATTGCTTTGGCTATTTTGTCAGAATCAATTGAGGTATGTTTGGGTGAGTCTATATACCATCGATCTATTTGTCAATCCTTATACCAGTACTACCTTGTCTTTCATTATTATATCTTTTTATTTTAATAAGTCTTGAAATTAGATAGCATATGCCCTAGAGCTTTCGCTCTTCTTCCAGAATATTTTAGCTATTCTAAGACCTGTCTATTCCCATATAAATTGTGGAATAAGCTTTTCAATGTTAGCAAAAAAAGCCCTCTTGGAGTTTTTATTGGGATTGCAGGCTATGAATAGAACAAATGGTGAGAACTGTCATCATAACAGCATTGATACTTCTAATCCATGAAAATAATATACCTCTTTACTTTGGTTTCTATCAGCAATATCTTAATGTAGCAGCTTTGTAGTTTTATTAAAATTATTTTACATATATTATTGTTATTTTATTTATTTATTTTTTAAAGATTTATTTATATATGCGTACAAGCACTGGGGTACAGGCCAGAGATGTGGGGGGTGAGAGGATTCACCACAGAGAGCGGGGAGCAGAACAGGCAGATCAACTGAAGTACACTGCTGAGGAGAGCAGCGGGAACAGCAGGAGAAGTCTGCCACGCCATGTGGGTCTCCTCCCTGGCTGGCAGCAGGGATCGAACTCGTGCTGTAGTGGCTGCAGTTTGCTTCATAGTGTGTTGCTTAACCCACTGCGCCACCAGGAGGCCCTATTATTGTTATTTTAAATAGTACTGTTTTAGTTTTATATGTCTGTTGGTTATCTGTATGTCTTCTTTTGAAAACTGCTATTTAGCTTTTTTGTCCATTTTTTGATTGGGCGATTTGTTTTCTTTTTGTTGAGCTGCGTGAGTTCTTTGTAGATCTTTGACATTAGCCTCTTGTTAGATAACTGATGTGCAAATGTTTTCTGCCATTCAGAGGGTATATTTTTGTTTTCATTAGTTCTCTTTTGCAGTGCAGAAGTTTTTAGTTTGATGTAGTACCAACTGTTTATATTCTCTTTTCCTTGAAGATGCAAAGACATCACTGAAGCTTACCTTGTGAAGAGTTTACCTATGTTTTTTCCTATGTATTTTATGGTTTCGGGTATTATATCTGAGTCTTTCATTCATTTTGAGTAGCCTTTTGTGTGTGGTGTGAGACAATTGTTTGGTTTCATTCTTTTGCATATGGCTATCCAGTTGAAACTGTCAGGATTACTGAGACTGAACCTTTCAGGGTTAGCTGGACCCATCCAAAGTTCTGCCCAAGCTTGCACAATACCTTGAGTCAGGACCTGGTCCTGGAGGGGGGTCAGACAGCCTAGTTGGAGGGATTGTACTGGCGAAGACCACACTGATTTATCAGCAGTGTCTGAAGTCCCCTGTGGGTTTTATACAAGACTTTAGAAGTCCCCAGATTTCCTGACTCCTCTCTTCTTGACTGCAGTTCAAACAGTTCATCAATGTTAAACTCACTGGACACGACATGTCTGCCTCCTGCCACGGTGAAGCTCCTCCAAGCATCCATCAACCCACTTCTTTATGCCAGAGTCTGCTAAGCCCCCATGGTCATACTTGACAGTGAAACACCCCCTAGGCTGTGGGCCTGTCACAGAGACTACAGCTTACTTAACACCTGCTTGCTCTGCTGCTGAACTGCCATCTGGGTGCTGACCTGGACTGTGGTGCAGTGCTGTCAGCGTTTTGTTGCTGCATATAGCAAAACCACCAAGGACTTTGCAAGCCATGCTGGAATTCCTAGACTCCATGCATAGTCTATTCTGTAGAGAATAGAAAGGTGGGACTGACCCAAGCAGTGTCAGAGAAAGTCTGCTAAAACAGAAAAACCAAATAAAATCCAGAATTCAATGACAAAATACCCAAAAGAGTCATGTTTCAAGCAAAATCACTCAGGCAAGAATCAGGAAAATCTCTCAATGTGAATGAGAAAAGACCACAATCAGATACCCTTATCTAGATAACACAGGGGTTAGAATTATTTGACAAAGGGTTTGTGAGTAGTTATCATAATAATGCCTCAGTCAGCAGTTGTAAGCACATTTGAAACCAATGAAAATATACAAAGTTTATAAAGAAATAGAAGGAGGTGCCAGCTGGAAATTTTAGAACTTAAAAATTCAATAACCAAAATTAAAACTCAATGGATGGGATCAACAGCAGAACTGAGCAGATAGAGGAAAGAATCCATGAATTCGAAGCTAGGACAGATATTACCCAATTTGAAAACAGACAGAAAATAGACAGGAAAAAAAAAAAGAGAATATCATCTCAGGGATTTATGGAGCTATAACAAAACATATCACAGCTGTATTGTCAGAGTCTTGGAAAGAATGATGAAGAGGACAGGGATGAAAAAATTTTCAAGAAATAATAACTTAAAATTTCCTAAATGTGGGGCCTGCCCTGGTGGTGCAGTGGGTTAAGCAACGCACTACGAGGCAAACCGCAGCCACTGCAGCACGAGTTCGATCCCTGCCGCCGGCCAGGGAGGGGACCCACATGGCGCAGCAGACCTCTCCTGCCTCGCCCGCTGCTCCCCTCAGCAGTGTGTTTCTGTCAATCTGCCTGTTCTGCATCCTGCTCTGTCTGGTGGATTATCTCACCACCCCCACACCTCTGGCCTGTACCCCAGCTCTTGTATGCATAAATAAATAAATCTTTAAAAAAAAAATTTCCTAAATGTGGCAAAAATATATAAACCTACAGATTCAAGAAACTAAGCGCCAAATAGCACAAACCAAAGAAATCCATGCCAACACACACATCATAAACTTCTGAAAACTAAAAACAAAGAAAACATCTTGCAAGCAGCCAAAGACCAGAAATGCTTTTTCTCTTGGGGGTAAACAATTTTAATTGCTACGGATTTTCTCATGAGGAACCATGGAGGCCAGAAGGACGTGGCACATTTTTCAAGTGCTGAAAGAAAGGAACTATCAACCCAGAATTGTCAATAAAAATACCTTTCAGGAATGAAGGAGAAATCAAGCCATTCTCAGAAGAAGGAAAAATAAAAGAATTGGCCCAGCAGGTCTACCTGCTGAAGGGAAGACTAAAGGGTGACTAAAGGAAATCCTCCAACAGAAAGAAAATAAAGAAGGAATCTTAGAACATCAGGAGGGGAGAAAGAACAACAGAAAGATTAAAAGTATAATAGAAATATACTGGGGTAAGCCCTATTTTGATTCACTGAATAGAGAAAAGCTCCCACTAACTAATTTAGAGTTTGTTTTTACTAAGTCATTAAATTTTTGTTGTATACTTTTCTTTTTGGTAGCATAGTCCATTTATGCTGGTTAATTAAATCATAATGGGACATTTAAAATTTTTATTTTCCTATTACATTGTAAATCTTTAAAAACTATTAATATGAAAAATAAAATTAATAAATAAAATTAATAAATAAATAAAAATAACTATTAATATGAAAAATAAAATTGTCTTAAAAAATCAACATAGCTTACCCCATAAACAGAATAGAGGAGATAAGTCATATAAGCTTATCAATAAGTGCAGAAAAAATATTGGCAAAAATACTTAAAGGAGAAATTACTTAGAGAGGGTGAAGAATGCGTGAATTGAACATTGAGCTGAGTCAGAAAGACCTGCATTCAAATCATGATCATGTCATGAAACATCTTGCAAATTGCTTAACTTTTTGATGATTGTTTCTACTTTGCAAGATAAATTGCTTGGAAGACTAAGGAGATATATATATCAACCACTTGCATATCAATCCAGCACAGAATAGGGATTTAATACATGGCAGTTATTAACATCAGGTTGTCTATGTATGTGTTGAAGTCTTGTTCTAATGGAAGATGTAAAAACAAAGGACTTGCTTAGAAAAACAAATGAAATAATATTGTATTATTTAGAGGTCCTAGACGACTAAAATCTATACTATATAAATACCTCATTTAAAGTTACAATTTAAAAAAAAATTAAAAAAAATAAAGTTACAATTTAAAAAAAAAGAATTAGCTGCTCATAAAAATACATGTTATGATTAAAATAGGCCCTTAGTAGATGGGCAGTGAATATGAAGAAAACTCACAGAAATGAGACGAGTAGGTTATGACACAATTGGAAGGGAAAATGTTAATCTTTAAGAATCTATTTTTCAAGATGATGGCAAAATTAAAGGGAAAAAATACATTCTTTGTTTAAGTCTGTGCTCCTAGAATCCACCATTCTGTTAGGATTTTCTCCTGTGGGCTATCTTAGAAGATGTTTTGAGAATAATTTTTAAAAATGTCTCTTAATAATGTTTAATGAGGACCTCCCTGGTAGCGCAGTGGGTTGAGGGCGGCTCTGTGAAGCATCTGCGGCACAGCAGTGAGTTTGATCTCCGGCCAGGGAGGGGACCCACATGGCACAGCAGACCTCTCCTGCCTCGCCTGCTGCTCACCTCAGCAGTGTATTTCAGTCCATCTGCCTGTTCTGCTCCCCACTCTGTTTCTAGTGAATCTTATCACCTACTGCGACTCTAGCCTGTACCCCAGCTCCTGTATGCATAAATAAATAAATCTTAAAAAGATAATGTTTAATGAGTATTTCCAATTATGATGAATTTGGGGTGAAATAGGCACACTCAGATAGGACTGGAACAGCAAAAATTGAAAAATAAATAGCCTTAAAAAGTCAGAATTCTATAAAAAATAATGCAAGATAAAATAGGTTTTATATTATTCTCAGAAAATATTTATTACTACTTGATAGCAAACTATGGAAAGGTCAAGGATAGACTGACAGTCTCAAATGGGGTGAATCCTGTGGAGTCCAGCAAGTTAGCCCATGCTCCAGCCCTTCCAGTATTTGGGATGTCCTGTATCGAATCCCATGCTGCTTGGAAACCTGCACCCCCTCCACGGCTATCTGTTCCCTGCACAGAACCCTAACTGTTAAATGAGCTTGATGGCATAGCCCAAAGGGCAGAGTAAGAGATTTAATAGGATAAAAACAGCATTCCAGCAAGAGAGACTAGAACTGATCATTGTGAGACCCTCTCATGGCACCCTGAGTTCCTTCTAACATAACTAGGCCTAGTTATTTCTTTTTACCGCATGGTGACAGAAAAGCTACACATGTTGAGCTCCAATTCAGACATCAGCAATTAACATCTCTTCTAAAGAAAATTGCATCTTCTGCCCCACCAGCTGGTTACGGAAAGGCCCTCATGATGGAAGAAACTTTGTCAGAAGTCAAAGTGAATTTGGGTAATGCCACTTGGCCATATTTGCCTTGTCCTTTGAAGCTAATATCTTTTGGCTGATACTGTGCAGCAAAATATATCCATGATGGCTGATCAGTCATTAATAAATCATGTTGGTTTGCCTACTCAACTTGTCATGAAATATTCAGAGCTCAAATACATTTATTTAAATGGTCACCAGGACTTTAGTCCAAGTCAGTGATGGGGTCAGGTTTCGTCATGTTTTTGGACAGCTACTTGTGGAGCACAGTTTGAGAGTTTCAGGAGAAAAGCCAAGTGATCCAGCCCATACAGTGGTTGCATTCTGTGCGGTGCAGGAATATGAGATGGGAAGAAAGCCAGAGCCTTGGTTCCTGGGTCCTATCCCTAGTCTGACACTGGCTTTGCTGAGTGACTCATACATTCATGGAAAGTCACACTGGGGTATTTTAGGATGTCTTCCCCAGTCCTTGATTGTAAACACTTAAAATGCTCCCAGTCTCTTGAAGCCATAAGGTGACATGAGATAGTAGAGATACAGACATAGTTGCAAGTAGGGCTCAAATTATCAAGCACAGGAAATTCTGGATGACTGGATGTTGGGGAGGCTCAGCTCAGATTCTCTGTTAATATAGAGATGATGGACACACCTATAAATCATGTCTGAAGAGCTGTGGTGCTGAGAGGCAGGTGATGAGTAAGGAAAGAGTGTGAGGGGTGAGTTGACACAAGTGAGAGAATCTGCCTGGAATGTGGAGAGTGGTTTGTTTCCTGCACAGATTCCATCTGATGAATGGGTTTGAGAGAGCAGACCAAAGGGAGCAGACTTGATGTGATGAAAACAACAGTCCAGCCAGAGAGACTGGACCTTTCGACTTACCTCTGTCCTCTTTTGTTCATTTTTAGGATGTAATTAGAGCCAAAGGAAAGCCAGCGTTGAGATGTGAGTGAGACAAGTGAGGTACCTAGGGCACAAACTTAAGGAAGCACTCCTAGGGACCAGCTCTGCATTTGTCTGGTTTTGAGAGTGTCTCCTGACATTTCATGCCTTCTTGATGCAAGGTAATCCTGTTCAGTAGACAGCTGCATTGCCCGGGCTGCCCTACACTGCATGTCCCCACATACTCTCTCCCTATTTCCCAGGCCTCTGAAATTTCCCTCATTGTCTAGCCCAGGTGCAGTACAATGAGAATTTATTCTTAGAATAGATTTGAAAGGAAGGACAGTATAATTTAGTTCTAGTCAGGCCTTCCTGTATTCTCTCCTGCCTTGACCAAAGCTGGACATAGGGAGAGATTTCCACCGTGGACACATCTCCCACTTTTCAGATCAAGTCCAGTTGTACAGCTAAGTAAGTGATTTCTTAATTTGGGGGGATGTTGGCTTCCCTTGCTTCTTGACTCTCTTCCCATTGCTTCTATCCCTTTATCAAGTACTTTCACTATGGATTCTCTACACTGTCAGCTCCAGGTTGCTCCATTCTGATCTCAGGGTTATAGATGGTTATGGTGGCTCTCTTGGATCCTGCCTTCCTTCCTTAATCTTTGCTTTATTCAGCCACCTCTTGTCTCAAAGACCCCTGGGCCAGCTCCAGGGTGGAGAGCCTGGTGACTCAGACTGATTTTAGGCAAATGGCAAACAACCAAGTGTAGAATTTCAATAAATCTTCCTGTTCCCCATTCAATAATTTCTGTTTTACTTCTCAGATATGTATCTCTTCATAGACTGCAAATACCCCTGGAAAGGTCAACCCTTTCATCTGTTATGAAGTATGCTTTATGTGAATCAAGGGGTGGTGTGAATAGATTTTGGTAGAGAGTTTAAGGCATTAGATACCATGAATTAAAGAGGCTCCTAAAGGACACCCTAAGGGGCCAAATATGTCCATGACAATTTTACACAGAGCTGTCTTCAAAGTCTCCCTCTTATCAGTTCCTTATTTTCCATCCATTTTCCTTATCTCCTCCTCGCTTGGCACATTAGTGCTATTTGTTGACAGGAAACCATAGTCCCTCACTGGGAAGACTGCTCCAGAAAGCTGCTTGAATGTTCTTATGCTGTGGCAGCTGGTGTCCCCTGGGGTGTGGGACCCAGGCGAGAGGAAGAAGAAAGTGCTAATGCTTTCTATGTCCTAAATTCTAAAGTTATATACCATCACTTCTGCTACATTCTAGTCAATAAAAGTGAGGTGTAAAATTTAGCCCACAACCTGAAAGGAGGGGAACCTTTGGAAGGAAAAAAAATCTGTGGACATATTTTGCTCAAGCCATGGGATGAGCCATTGGCCTCCCCCATTCTAGTTCATCAGCAGACCCCATTGCTGTACATTCCAAATTTATCTCAAATCTGGCCATAATATTCCATATTATTAAGTTATCATTTATACACAGGAAACTGTACCTGTTTTTGGGTATAGTGCTGCAGATTTTGACAGGTATATGTAATTTCATAAGCAACTCCAGAATCATGACACAGAAATGGAAACACAGCCCATGTTTACAGATTAAGGCTTAGTATTGTTAAAATATCAACTACCCAAAGCAATCTGTAAATGCAGTGCAACCCCTATCAAAGATCCCTATCAACCCCTATCAAGATTTGGGGGCCAGACATAGGAAAATTGATTCCCACATGAAAAGATGTTCAATGTCACTAATCCTTAGGGAAATATAAGTCACAACTATCATGAGATGCCACATATACCTATTATCAAAAAAACAGAAAACAAGTGTTGGCAAGAATATGGAAAAATTGGAAACTTTGAGCACTATTGGGGATGTGAAATGGTATAACTACCAGTATGGTCATTCCTAAAAAAAGTTAAAAACAAAATGACTGTATGATCCAGCAATTCTGTTTCTGGGTATATACCCAAAATCATTAAAGTAGGATTAAAAAAAATATGCATACAAGAGCTGGGGTATAGGCCAGAGGTTGGGGGTAGTGAGAGGAAACATCAGAGACAGAATGGGGAGCAGAACAGGCAGATCTACTGAAATAACTGCTGAGGGGCACAGCGGGTGAGACAGGAGAAGTCTGCTGTGCCATGTGTGTCAGCTTCTTAGCAGGGAATTGAACTCATACTGCAGTGGCTAGCCATTGCTTCATAGAGCTGAGACTTTAACCTCTGAGCCACCAGGAAGGCCCAAAAGCAGGATCTTAAAGAGATATGTGTACTCCTAGTAGCATTATTCATGCTAGCTAAAATGTAGAAGCAATCCAGCTGTCTGTGGATAGATGGATAAGCAAAACGAGATCATATATACAAATATATGCATACCTTCTATATTGCCGTTCCATACATACAGAATAATATTCAGCCTTGAAAAGGGTTGACATTCTGACATGTTACATGAATGAATGTCAAGGACTTTAAGCTAATTGAAACAAACCATTCACAAAAAGACAAAAACTGCATTTTTCCATTTATATAAGACATCCTAAGAGTCCTCCAGTTTTAGAGACTGGCTGGAATGAGTGGCCAGTTGTGTTATAATGAGGAGTAATTGTTTATGGGGTATGGAGTGTCAGTTTTACCAAATGAGAAGAGTAATGGGAACGAATGGTGACAACGGCTGTACAACATTTTGAACAATTTAAAACTCTGAACAGTATACTTAAAAAGGATTAACATGGCGAGTTTTATGTTGTATTTTGCAATTAAAAGTTTTTGAAAAAAATAGAAAAAGGCAAGAGAAAACACTCAATTTAGATCAATGGTTAGTTATGGGGAAGAGTGGAGAAAGGTGCAAGTTATTAAGTGATGCTTCAATTCTAACGATGCACACTCACAAGTGTTAACTGTTAGGTTTTACAGTTAACATTTTTGTTAAATACGTCCTCTTATTTGCACTAAGTGCTGAATTTTAAGCTACGAATGAGAAAATATTCGGAGGTAAAAGGGGGGTCGGAATCTGGGTTGAGGAGAGCCAACTGGACTCGCAAGCGTGGACCCTGGGGCTCTGGGAGCTACGCATGCGCAGGGACAGGTAGCAGCAGACCGGGTCCCGGGGGCGGGCTGAAGGGTCGCTCTGGCCACACGAGGGCGCCCTGTACTGTCACGTGCCGCCTGGGGTGCCGCCTTGGAGGGCTCAGAGGAGGCCTGGTGGGCGGGAGGGAGAGGAGGGATGAAGGTGCTGTCTGTCCCCACACT
>JAGFMF010011645.1:5720135-5738852 GCA_019455555.1 Galemys pyrenaicus | reverse complement strand
TCCCTGTCTGGGTTTGCTGTGAGTTCCAGCCTTGAAGAAGGTCAGTGTGAGGTCCCTCTGGCAACGGGAACACAGCCGGCCTTCAGCCCCGAGGAAGTCGTGCATATGTATGTCAGGGCTGTCTGCCTGGGGGACGGGGGTGTTTATTGCGGAGTGTGTGGCGTATACCTGCGCTGTGCCGGGAGTAGTGACTGTCTATAGGTGCGTGGCTTTCTCCAAGGACATAGTGGAGGGTGGGAGGGGGTCAAGGGAAGAGTAGTTCCTCGTCCCCACGGTTGGGGCTGGTACTAACCGGGACAACCTGATCCGGTCAGGAGCACTCAGCCCGCTTTCCCCATCAGGGAAGTCCGGGGTGAAAGAGGTGAGATAAGCCTTTGCCTTCAGCCTAGCTGCTGTGGTGGAGGCCACCGCCCTCATGTTTACGGCCATCCCGTGGACCTGGGGACCCGAAGCCATCTAGCGGTGGTTCATCTCCCACACAGGCTAAGATTCCACAGCGCCCGCCCGGCCCTGGCGCCCCGCCAGTCCTGCTGCTCAGAGACCTGGTGTCACCACGATGTGCCCAGAGGCACCGCCCAACAGAGGTCTTGTGACCCGAGAAACAACACTCACCTCACTTTAGGCCAGAATATTTTTTCCTCCTGAAAGCTGCCTGGTCTTGTCCCACCTCTGGGGAGGGGTGATCAAGGGCAGCAGAATGTGCCACCTCAAATTAGGCCTCTTTGGCATAGGATTATTTTGAGCGTATTATTTTGAGAAACAGAAGATACAGGAAAAACAATAAAAACAGTGGCAATTACTCTTGATTTACTCATTTATAAAGGAAATCTCCAGTGGATGCCTGGAACCACGGATAGTACCAAACCCTACAGATATAAAATATTTTTGCCTACACACACACACATTTCCTGTGATAAAGCTTAATTTATAAACTAGGCACAAAGTGCCTGACAAGCTCAGTAGAGCATGAGACTCTTTTTTTTTTTTTAAAGATTTATTTATTTATGCATACAAGCACTGGGGTACAGGCCAGAGATATGGGGGGGGTGAGAGGATTCACCACAGAAAGCGGGGAGCAGAACAGACAGATCAACAGAAGTACACTGCTGAGGGGAGCAGCGGGCACAGCAGGAGAGGTCACTGCACCATGTGGGTCCCCCGCCTGGCTGGCAGCAGGGATCGAACTCGTGCTGCAGTGGCTGCGGTTTGCTTCATAGTGCGTTGCTTAACCCACTGCGCCACCAGGGAGGCCCCGAGCATGAGACTCTTAAACTAGGCACAGTGAGAGATTGTGAACAGCAGAACAATTCTAGCAATGTACTGTAATAAGTCATGTGAATATGCTTTCTCTCTCAAAATATCTTTTTAAAAAAAAAAAAAAGATTTCATTTATTTTTACATAGAAGAACTTGGGTACAGGCCAGCGGTATCGGTGTGAGAAGATTCACCAGAGACAGAGTGGGGAGCAGAGCAGGCAGAGATCTACTGAGATACACTGCTGAGGGGAACAGTGGGCAAGGTAGGAGAGGTCTGCTGTGCCATGTGGGTCAGCTCCTGGCTGGGGATTAAAATCATGCCACAGTGGCTGTGATAGCTTGATAGCGCTGAGACCCAACCCCTGTGCCACCAGGGAGGCCTCTCTCTCAAATTATCTTATGGGAAGAGAAGATATGGAGGGTGGGGAGGGCTGAGCCCTCAGGATAGTTGGTACCACCTCCAGGGCTGGGCACAGACCAAGTCCCACCAGGATAAGGAGTCAAACTCTGACACTGATGTCCAGACAACCCCCTAAATTAGAGGGGACATCTGCATAGTGCTGCAGTCTGAACTCCACCTGTGACATCCCAAGCCAGAGGCTGCTGGGAAGAGGGGAGGTTGGTGGGCATTGAGAATCATTGCAGAGGGAGCAGTGCAGGTGGGGGACTGCTCTCTTCTTCCTTGGAGCTGCTGCTGACGGTGGCCCTCCTGCTGGATGAGTGGCAGACCTTCACCCTGGGGGGCAGGGGGGAGCTGGCAGCCTCAGTGCTGTGGCCTTCTGCCACACCTGCTCGCTCCTGTACCTGCAGCTCCGCTTGGCAGTGTTGGTAGGTAACTGGACATTCTTCTTCTCCCTCGACCTTGCTAGTTTCCCTCCAACCTGTCAGGTAAAAGAAATAATTTTTTCCTTTAGTTACCCCAAAGGCTCTTTTGTTTGCATTTGTGGTGGTAGGCAGCCAGAGGTTCTAACTGGAGGGAAGTTTTATCAGTGGAGAGGGCAGCAACTTAAATCTGCATGACAAGCCTTACTCTTTTTACCCTCCTTTCCCTGGTCACCTCCACAACTGGTCTCTGTAGCAACTCCAACTTTCTTCCATTTGTCTTTAGCTAAGATGGTACTTAAGGTAGTGGCTTAGACCACTTGGGAGAGCGAATTCATTTTCCCCTGGGTCTCTCCCCTGTATACACAGGAATAGATGTTAGTAAACTTCTGTTTGTCTTTCTCTTGTTAATCTGTCTTTTATTACAGGGGTCTCACCCAACAATTCAGAAGTGCAGAGGGGAAATTATATTTCCTCCTTTATAGAGGGAACAGACACTTAGGGCTTGAAGGCTTCTCCCCATCTCTTCCCCCTCCCTCCATGGTTCCTGGAAAACTGGTGCACATGAATAAGCTCTGCAGGCTGTACTCTGGCCTGATGTCTCAACTGGGGATTTGAGAGCATTAGGGACGGTGGGAATTAAATCCAGGGTGGGAACCCCAGCCCCGTAGGCCCAGAAACTGGATAGTGTCCTAGAGCAGGGGGAATTCAGAGGCCTCTCTGAGCTGGAGGAAGAGGAAGAATAGTATCCCAGGATTTGTGGGCGCCTGAAACAAGTTGGGTACAAGTGCAGGACCCTGCAGTGCCCCACTGGGGAGGGGAGAACAGGGAGCTCACCTCACAGGGCTCCAAGCAGGTCTCCCCAGCAGGCCTTCCCCTCAGCAACCTGGTCTGGGCTCTGTATACCCCATCCTTTGAAAGAACTTCTACTCTTAGGTCTAGCCAGACGACGACAAGGAAGATATGTGAGGGCATCTCTCTTGGACACAACCCCCTAGGAAGTAGTGGGTTTTGGTAGGGAGCAGGGGACCCAGAAAGCAGGGCTAATGACCACATAGTCATTGCAAAGGCACTGGTGTCAGACTGACTTGGTTAAAATTCCAGTTCAGCCACCTAATCAGTAGCCATGTGACCGCAAACAAGCAAATCACTTAACCTATCTGAAACTCAGTTCATCATCTGCAAAATGGGAGTGACTTAGAAGATTTAGAAATGAGGAATGTGGGTCTCCCTGGTGGCGCAGTGGGTTAAGCAACGCACTATGAAGCAAACCGCAGCCACTGCAGCGCGAGTTCGATCCCTGCTGCCGGCCAGGGAGGGGACCCACATGGCGCAGGCAGACCTCTCCTGCCTTGCCCGCTGCTCCCCTCAGCAGTGTGTTTCAGTCAGTCTGCCTGTTCTGCTCCCCACTCTGGCGAATCCTCTCACCTCCTGCAACTCTGACCTGTACCCCAGCTCTTGTGTGCACAAATAAAAAAATAAATCTTTAAAAAAAAAAAAAAGAAAGAAATGAGGAATGTAGTGTTACTATTTTCCAGGCGCACACTCCCCTAGGGTGATTCCAGGCCGCTGACCTTTCTACCAAGCAGGCATCTATTCCAGGCCCAGAGGCTAGAATTTACTTGCGCTGCTGTGACAGTGAATGGGTAGGAACTTAGCTTTTCCTAGCCAGAAAGGGAAATGTCTAGCTGTTGAAAAGTGCCTCTGGGAAAATGCCTTGATTCCAAGGAGTGAATCTCCTGTATGATTGCAGCAAGTCCTGTGGTCAGTGGGCAGGTGGGCCTCTTCCTGCGTCTGGGATCTCACAGGCAAAGGAACACAATTTATGGAGCAGAAAGAGACCCCATGGATGGCTGTCCCAGACATGAGGGCTCAGGGGCTTTGCGTACAGTCCTGCTGATATCCCTGTACCGTCCTCTGGGGAGGGGGTGAGAAGTCAGGGTCCAGTTCCTCCAGTGCTGGGAGAGAAGAGAGGGCCTGATGTAGGCTGCGTGTCCATAGCTTTTCCCTGCCCACTTTCAACCTCCCCACTCTGCTTTGGAGCCCCTTATCATCCACTGAAAACCTGGTGCGCAGGGGGAAGCCTCCCTGGTTCCTGGCACATAACAGTAAATAAATGTTGGAACTGGTTTGCATGCAGGTGATTTGGTTGATGGGAAGGGAGGGACTTTTCTCGAACTCAGGGCGGGGGCAGGGAGCCTGTGGTTGGGCACCTATCTGGTATCAAGTGCTAGGAGTCGATGGGTACCCCACCCTTTGGATGTGTCTGCTCTCCAAGCCTGGCTGGCACTCAGGTTCCTCCCTGCTCCTGCCCCCACACTGCTCCTAAATCCCCTTGAGTCTGCTCTGCCTTCCCCCTTGTCCGCGTCTAGCAGCCATTATTTTCTGTCCAGTTGATGGCTAATTTCTAGTTCTCCCTTCAAGCCTCCTATCAGACACCAATGCTACTGGAGAGCTGTACTGACTTCCCCCCACCCTGCCCCCAACTTACCTGCCTCTGTCCTCACAGCTTCCTGAGTGCTGCACACACCATTTCATGACACGTTTGCATCGGCCACTTTGCTTTTTGAGTCCAGTTTCTGGTGCCCTTGGAATCTTGGCACTGCTGCAGGGCAGAACCTGTGCTCTTTCCTACATCTTCCGCGGACTGGCCGTGGCGGGCATGAGGGTCAGCTCCTGGACTGCTACCCACTAAAGCTGCCTTTCCAGCCCAACTCCTTCCAGAGTGGTGGCTGCATATTGTGCTTTAGGCGTAGACCCTCACGTGGGACTTAGAAGGTAGACGGGAGCTGGGCTCCAGCCTTCTGGCAAAGGGGCTTGGCAAACACGCATCTTTCCTTGTAGCAGCAGCAGCCAGTGTGCGTCCCCTGTCAGGCTGCAGCAGAGGAGGCCCCGCCTGCTCCTGGATCACAGCCTATCTGTGTGGCCCAGAACTCAGTAGTGCCAGTGGCACCCTTCAATGCCTCCTCCCTTTCCTGCCTGGGCCCAGGGAGCAGAACCTCTAGAGACTCAGACTGTCACCCCCGCCCCACCCAGCCACCAGCCATCCCATGAGCACCTAACCCTCTGCCATCACTTTCTGTTCAAAACACTTCACGTGCTTCCTATTTCCTGCACTGAACTCTAGCTGACACATTATTATCCTCATTTTACACATGAGGAAGCTGAGGTACAGAGATGTGATCTTCCCAGAGCCATACAGGCAGTGCGTGGTCTGCTGAGCCCATAACCTCTAGCCCGCCTTGCCTGGGGGAACAGGTGTGGGTGTGTGCCAGGTGCAGCGGAGGCTCTGCTGGCGTTCAGGTAGTGGGCAGAGCTGACCCCGTGGCGGGTCCTTAGCAGGCTCCCAAGGCGCCTGCCCCTTCCTGGGATGCAAGGCTGGGACTGACCCAGATGGCACGTGGGGCAGGGAGGCTGAGGAGAGCCTTGCTGTCGCGCACCAGTTAGTTGCTTCCTGGGGCTGTCAGGATCTGCCAAACCAGAGCAACAGTGACTGGAGAAACACGGCCTCATGGGGCAAAATCTAAAGGGGCGAGGAGGTGCCATGGGGCCTGTGGGTAGGAGGCTCCCTGTGGTGAGCTTCCAGTGGTTTGATCTTGTCGGCAGTCTGGGCTTGAGCGGGTCAGGCTAAGGCTGAGGTGTGCACCACTCAGGGAGAGAAGGGCAGGTGCTCAGATTGGAATGTTCCTGCCAGCAGACTGACTGCAGCCTTTCTTATCTGGCAGCTAAAAGTATAGGGGCGACCAAAGGATTACCTAGTGAGGAGAAGAGTAAATCAAGAGTTGTTTGATGTTCCCTGTAGCTGAAGGACATTTGTCTTCCGCGCATTACATCTGAGGGCATGGAGCTAGCGCCCTCTGCCAGACACCCCAGTTGCCGGTTTCTGTTTAAGCTCTTCCTCTTTTTTCTTCCCCTCCTCTCCCCCTCCCTTCTCACTCTCTCACTTCCTCTCTTTCTTTTTCTTCTCTTCAATATACCCAGCAAATAAAGGCACATAGCAGGCATATTCAGTGACTCCTTCTGCCTCACAGGACTTAAAGACGAGGGGAGAACACCCTTTCCTGAGGCCCCTTGCTGATTAGTAACCCCAAACCCAGCAACACATTGCCTTTTTGAGGAGAACAGCGCATTCTTTGCTGGTTTACTGGTTGCCTCAGGCCCTGGGAACGCTGAGGGGAAGACTTGCACCCTGAGACTTGAGGGTGCTTCTCCTCCACCACCTGCCAACAAGTTCTAGCACAGGTAGAGAGGTAGGAAAAGAAGGGAGTGTGGCAAAGGTATAGAACAGACACTTTCCCACTCACTTCTTGAGTTAGTTGCCTGCATTCCCAGATCTCTCCTTTGTCCTGGACCTTCCTCAGAAATAATAATTCACTGGAAATAATAATTCACTGGAGTCCCTGAAGCTCAGGTGCTGGACTTCATAGCTCTTATCACACTGTGTGGTGAGCACTGATTTATTACCCTAGTGCAGTTTTTTGAGGACACCAGGCCTCAGTCATCACTTTATCTTCCTAGCCCAGGGCAGGGGCCGGGGCTGTGTGGTATCCTCCCTTGCCCTGCAGGCTGCTCTTCTCCAGGAGATAGGAGCCACCTCCTGCAGAAGCTGTCTCAGCCCCACAAATAGAAAAGGACCTCTCACTTCTTACTTCAAGAAGCCCAGTCTGGTGGGGTTTCAAAAAGCAAACAAATGAGTGTATTGTCCTATGGCATGAAGGAAAATTATGAAAGACCAAAGCGGACAAAGGCTTACTGGCTGTTCTTCCAAAACGCTGTGCATGGTCCAGGGTTCCAGGTTATCAGGTTCTAGAGGGGTCTGCACTTTTGATTGCTTTTGCTAGGCTATTTATAACTCTGCAAGGTGAAAGTTCACAAGGACTTGAAAGCTGACTTCATGGAGGGAGAGAGGCAGATGTTTCCTGTCCGATGTGTGATGCAGGTTGTTCTAGTTCATGGCCGTGCAAATGAATTTTCTTCAGTAGAGAAGAAATCTCTTCCAAGTTAAGTCTCACTTGGAAGAATTGTAGAATCTTCCTGGTTCCCTCCTTATTGATGAATTATACCAACATATGTTCATTTTTCACCTTTACCATTTTGAATATTATCCTTTAAAAGTGGGTTAATATCTACGACAGAGATAGTGACAAATAATACTTGTCGAGCATTTATTCTATGCCAGGTACTATGCTAAGGGCTTTAGAGATGTTGACTTATTTAACCCTCGTGGCAACCCCATAAGGTAAGCCCCATTTTATGGATGTAGAAGTCTAATAACTTGCTTGAGAACTTGGAGCTAGTAAGTGATCTGTATGGAACTTGTACCCAGAGACCTGGAACTTGGCACAAAGATTCACACTCTGAGTACTCAGGTTAGGCCTTCCAAAAGAGGAGACATGAATGGGGGTTGGCACAGAGGAGGTTTCCAGAACAAGTTAGCCTGTGGGAAGGTCTGAAATGAAGAAATGCAGTTGGGTTGGAGAGTAGGGTGTGGTACAAATAGCAAGAGATAAGAGTGAAGTCTACTGGAGTTGATCAAGAAGCATGGGTCAGGCGAAGGAGTTTGGACTTTCTCCTCTTACTACAGAATTTTAAGCATAGAAGTAATATGATTAAATGAGTTTTATTATTTTTATCTTTATTATTTTCTTTGAAGTTATAAAAGCAACTAAGAGAGTCAGCCTTTTTAGAAGGATCATTTAGAGTGGTGTTAAGGCAGAATTGGAGGTGGGGAGGATAAAGGTCAAGAAGCCACTAGAAACCAAGCCTAATGCAAGGAAAAAGAGGCAATGGGAAGAACAGTAAAGCAGTTTAATCTACCTATTGGGCAACTGATGAGGTAGATGGGGGTTAGGAAGAGGGAGAGGTGGGGAGGTCTGGAGCTCAGGTTAAGCTGTCTTCCAACATGCCTAGCTCATTAAAGCCCTGCGATGGGTATGTTCTTACTCATTCTAGCATTTGAGAAACAAGATAGGATTTAGGATTTAAAATGAAAAATGTCATTTATCAAAGTGTCTGTAGTGCCCATTCTGAAAAGCATATTTAAATAGGGCCTGACTCTAAGCACCTAGGGCCTGAAGGGAGAAAAGAGAAAAAGGAGGGGAAAAAAAACAATAAAGGAAAAGAGACATCACAGCAGACAGTCACCATTTATAAACCTTGTTTGGATAACCGTGTCCATACAGATTGTCAGCACACCAGGTGATTTTGCATCCTAGCCCAGTTTGACTCCTGAGTTCTTCATGGCCACTAGCCACTTCCTTTTGGACTTGGCCAGAGTAAGCTCAGGAAATGCAAACCTTTATTTCTGGAATCAGTGTAACACATTAGGAAAGGAAATCCACAAGTGAAAAAAATCACATTATAAATTCCAAAGCCAAGGAAGAGGATTGTAAGTTTGATTGTTGGGGTCAGGGCCATTTGACCCAGTTTGTGCAGGACTGCAGTGATTTGTTAAAGATTTATTTTCTTTCTTTATGCATACAACAACAGAAGTGTAGATCAGAGATGCAGGAGGTGAGAAGATTCACCAGAGACAGAGTGGGGAGCAGAACAGGCAGATGGACTGAAGTACACTGCTGAGGGGAGCAGTGGGTGAGACAAAAGTCTGCTGTGCCATATGGGTCAGCTCCCAGATCAGGGAGGCCTGTTTTAAAATTTCTATTTCCCTGTGCATATGTGTGTGTATGTATATATTATGTGAAATTTTATACACACACAGAGTTGTGTTTCCACAAAATGACCTGTCATGATAGTTTGTATGCTGTTTTTTCATTTAACATTGTGCCATGTTATAGCATAAGGACTTCAAAACCCCCATTAAGCAGTTGTTGATACAAATTTTAGAATTTTTCAGGAAGTTGATCATTTCAAAGATATAACTTTTTTATATAAATTTTAAGTTCTTAAGAGGTGAACTCATGGTATTAGACACAATTTAAATCACATCACTGACATAGGGAAAAATAAAAACCTATCTCTTTCAATTTATACTGTAAGAACACTGCAAGGGACAGAGAATCATAATTGTGTAGGGGAGCAAATATATGCCACCCCAAAACACATCTTTGGCAAAAGTTTATTTAAGGGTGGAGGCTCTGAAGGCTGGATGGAAGTTGCTTTTGATGTTTACATCTCAACTTCTCACTGTCTTTCCCAGTCTGTAAGATGGCAAGTGGGAAAGCTGAGAAGGCAACTACTAAAGAGAGGATACCTGAAGGAAGAAGGCTGATGCTGGTGGCAAAGTTGAGAAGGTAACCCCAAGGACAGAAAACTTAAGCAGCTGAAACCCTGTCCTAATCAGGCGGAATTGGCAGATATTCCTAATCTGCTGTTTTCCAGAGGCCATGTACCAGAAGAAATATTCAGCCGCTAAATGCAGAATTGAGGACTAAGAGGAAAAGGCTCTTGCTATTGTCACAAAACTACTTGTCATTACAAGAATGGTGGCACCTGGTTACATTTCACAGAATATCTAGATACTGTACCCCTGAAGATGTACCTCAAAGGCTGTTGAGTTATAGCAGAAACCCCTCAATATGTAAGAAAACTGTGTGGTTAAAGATATGCCTTCATGAAAGGGAGTAGGGGAGAGGAGCATGAACAGGCACCTTTTCCCTGTCCCCACTTATATGTTGCCATGAACCAGGTTAGCTGAGTGGGGAGCAGCTAGGAAGAAGAAAGGTGGATATATAAAGTGTGGTGGAACAGAGGGCCCCCCTGGTGCAAGGGGGTAAGTCTCAGCTCTGTGAAGCTATCTGCAGCCACTGCGCAGCATGAGTTTGATACCCAGCCAGGCTGCTGACCCACAAGGTGCAGCAGACGTCTCCTGTCTCTCCCACTGCTCCCCTCAGCAGTGTGTTTCAGTAGATCTGCCTGTTCTGTTTCCCACTCTGTCTCTGGTGGATCCTCTCACTCCCACGTCTCTGGACTGTACCCCAGTTCTTGTATGCATAAATAAATACATCTTAGTGTGGTGGAACCAAGTGGAAAGTTGACATAGAAGGAGATTCCTGGAGGAGAAACATGTAGAGAAGAGACTCTTGGAAGATACCTGTGGGTGAGACACACCTGGTCTGCAGCAGAGACAGTGGCTGCTATAATCTTGATGTGGTCTATTTTGAATTTTGTCTCTCCTTCTGTCCCAGCTCTGGGATCTGCCTAACCCCTTTCTTGTGGTTCCTTACCAAAAGGTACCTTAGACTTAAGACAGGGTTTCCAGCTTCTTTGGCCTGGCCTATGGGTAGATGGGTAAATTTTATTAGGACTATCCTTTCTTCTCTCTCCAATGCACACTAATTCTCTTGAAGATATTTTACAGTTTGTTTCCTTTGACTTTGTGTATACAGATCGTCGAATCCCTTTTAAAGCTTTTACCTCTTAATAGTTTGGGATCCCGGAGTACCCCTTGGTTGCATGCTAACAGAACTAGCATCACTCCTGGGGCCCTTCTGATCATCTCACTGGCACCCAAGGGTGACTCCTGAAGCAGCCAAGCAGTGGGGGCTTGCTCCTTGTGACTGACCTCTGTCTTTATAATCAAGTTCCTCTGGGAAGAGCACACCAGAAATTTGTCAGTCTCAGCTCCACCAAAACATCTTACTTATGCTTTCTTTAAGAAGCAGCATCTGTGCAGGCCCTGACAGCAGGAGGAAGAGATCTCTGACACAGGGGAAATATAAGATTATAGAGCAGCACAAGGTCAATCAGAAAGCCATAGACATTCAATTTCTGCCAAAAATCAAAGCTGTCCTCAGCTCTGGAGCTACCTTTGCTCTGTGTTTCCTCTCATGAATGGAATTTGCCCTCACAAACTGGTGGTCTGAATTTCTTGTAAAGAATCTAATTAGGGCCTCCCTGGTGGCGCAGGTGTTAAGCACAATGAAGCAGTCCACAGTCACAGCAGCATGAGTTCAATCCCTGGCCAGGGAGAGGACCCACATGGCACAGCAGACCTCTCCTGTCTTGCCTGCTGCTCCCCTCAGCAGTGTACTTCAGTCCATCTGTCTGTTCTGCTCCCCACTTTGTCTCTGGTGAATCCTCTCACCTTCCTGTATCTCTGGCTACACTCCAGCTCTTGTATGCATAAATAAATAAATCCTTTTGAAAATCTAATTAAATTGACCCATTATAAAAAAATGAAATTCTCTGTAAAGGTCTATATCAGGAAGTCCTAAATCTCCTTATCTCTTTTCCATGGAGGAAAAAGTACCTTTATTTCCCCCAGTAAACATACTAACCAAAGTTCCTTTTCTTTCAACCTCTCTTGTCTTGTGCTATAAGATGGTGTTTGAAACCATGTGGGCAAGTTCTTCTGTCTTGCTGGATCTCCCTATACACAGGAAGTATACTTATTAATAAACTTCTCTATGACTTTTCATCAATCTGTCTGATGTTTGCCAGAGGGATGGGATGATTTCCTTTGTGCCCTGACAAATTGGTTACTAGTGATATTTCTATTTCAGAATCATAACAAATACTGAGCAAAAAAGTATTTGCTACTAGTAGAACATCTGTTTCCTGTGGTGCCTTGAGACTGAAGTCCATTTTACTCAAAGAGGTGAACATCCATCCACCAACCCTTGTGAGTTGTTAGTTTTGTCTATCACCAAAGACAGACCATTACATTTTAAGACTAAAGGGAGGAGCTGGTCAAAAGGAGAATTTGGTCATTTAGCTAATATTTTATCCTTATGAGCTACTCTTAAAACTATCCTTTGCAGGAGCTAAAGATCTACCTTGGGAATCTGAAGTGCTCATTTTTGGGCAAGTATTATTTTTTTTTTACAGTCAGGTACTTACCTTTATTAAAGCACTTGCACATATCAACTAACCTTCATGACAACCCTGGGGTGGGGGTGGGGTTGGTACTAATTATTAACACCTTACAGGAGAAAAAGAACCCTGATGTTTACTTAGGGAGGCTAAGTAACGTGTTTGAGGTCACACGTCAGTTTGAACCCAGGCAGCCTATATGACTAACCAGTTGGCTCTGGCTCCTCTACTAAGTTATCCCAGTCTCCTCTGGACAAGTCGGCGTAAAAGTCAACAACAAAAAAATGTGTAAACCAATGCTGCTCAACTGAAAAGAAAGGTAACCCACACACATATATATGCTACTCTTCCACTCAGTCATTTCAGTGATTTTTAGCCACTATAGTCCGGACTGGAGAAAAGAGTGACTGAATCTAAAACCCTCAAGCCAGGGGCCTTCCTGGTGGCACAAAGGGTTAAGTTGCAGCACTATGAAGCTATCAGCATCCACTCCAGCACAAGTTTAATTCCTGGCCAGGGAGCTGACCCACATGACGCAGCAGACCTCTCCTGTCTCGCCCGTTTCTCCCCTCAGTAGCGTATTTCAGTCTGCCTATTCTGCTCCCTGCTGTCTCTAGTGAGTCCTCTCACCCCCTGCCACCCCTGCCCCCACACCTCTGGCCTATACCCCAGCTCTTATATGCATAAATAAATTTAAAACAAAACAAAAAACAGCAGAGGCTTCCCTGAATGGCACAAGGTTTAAGCACCACAATATGAAGCATCGCAGCCACTCCAGCACCAGTTCAATCCCTGGCCAGGGAGGTGACATGGCACAGCAGACCTCTCCTGTCTCGCCCACTGCTCCCCTCAGCAGTGCATTTCAGTCAGCCTGCCTGTTTTGCTCCCCACTCTATCTCTGGTGAATCATCTCACACCCCACACCACTGGCATGTACCCCAGTTCTTGTATGCATTAATAAATAAATCTTTAAAAACAATGACAACAATAAAATACCGCCTCTAAAGCCAGAAGACATTTCAGGAATTGTATACTTGAAACTTCCTCAGATGCTCCTAAACTTTGAAGCTACTTGAATTAGTTTAATTGTTACATTTGGGCAAGCCCAGCAAGCTTAGGTTGTCACTTCTAGTCAAGTACTGAAAGTCTTCAGCAGTGAAACCAGTCTATCATTAACTTTCTTCGTCTTTCAGGCAAGTGTCTGACCTCATTATTAAAATAAGCCGTATTACAAAGGTGGAACTTTACTTTAACCTTTCCTCATCTTCCCAAGCAAAAGTGGCAAGTGAAATGCTAGATTATTAAATTTATTATTGTGTGCAAACCATTTGCTAAATAAAGTAAAACCCAGACACTTGGGTAAATACCCAACTTATCAGTCTGAAACAACACAATAATATATTGGCTCATATAAAAATATTAAATGACTTAACAATTTTTCTCCTTTCTGGAACACAAGAGTAATACACACACACACACACACACAGAGCGAGCTATGGTGCAACTATAAAATGGTAAAATCAGACAACCCAATCATCTAGAGGATCATTCCCCAATATGATTAAATCAAGATAAAACATGTTTCAATTTTCTTTGTTTTACCTTCATTTTTTTTTTTAAAGATTTTTTTTTTAAAGACACCCACGGGTATCTTCCAGGTCCCCACTTGTCTCTCATCCCTGTATCTCCTGCAAGTTTCCTTCCCAGCAGTAGCAGGGTGCAAGTCAGGCTGCAGGAACGAGATGAGCGCATCTGCCTCTTGTATTATAGCCAGACATGGCTGTCCACCCTGCCTCTAGTTCCCAGTGGCTGCCCCAGTCAGGAAGTCCAGTTGATGGCATAATGGGACATTATGCCATCTTTATGCCCTGTGCCATGTGGGTCACCTCCCTCGCTGGGGATCAAACTCATGATGCAGTGACTGGTGATAGCTTTATAGCGCTGAGACTTTAATTCCTGTGCCACTAGGGATGCCCTGAGCCAGGGCATATTGTTTCTGAATATAGCAATCTCAGAACTTAAGTCAATAACACAAACCCCCTCATTTAGCTAAACAAGCTTCAACTACTGAATGAAAACTAAGGAGGATCTTAAATGTGGATGTAACTCAACAATTGGAATGGGAGAAAGTAACACTGTATACCTGCTTTATATTAAAAAAACAACACATTTCCTTATATTGTCTCCCCTATGATCATTCTTATTTTTATATAAGGGAAAAGCACATAGGAGTTATGTTAAGTTCATGGAAAATGGCACAATTCAAACTGAAGCTAAGGCTACCAATAATTACAGCAGGCTTCTTCCCTAGAGCCCCTCCTCCATCTGCCATGACACTCAGGCACAGAAGCGGAGCTTACATTGTGTCCTTAAGGGTAACTGCTCTGGATGCTTTTGTTAGAATGTGACCTGAGGTAACTGAAAGATCTCAAACTATCAAGGGGTGCGTGCTCTGAAATGGGTTTGGATATCTTTGTGCATAAAGGCAGAAGCAGACTCTAAGTGTGAAAGATATTTAATAGAATTAACATGCACAGAAGGAAGAAAGGAGAGGACACTCCTAATAATCATTTCCCAGTAAAATTCCCAAATTACCCATTCTCATGTGGGCAAATGCCAGATGAAACAGGGCTGGCTTGCAATAGGGCAGACAAGACCTGAAATTTTGTCACAAAGTCTAAGGTACTTTCTTGTGGCTGCCCACAAGAAAGGGGTTAAGCAGGTCCCAGAGAGCTGGGCTAGGAGGAGATATATCAAGACAATGGCTGCCATTGTCTCTGCCAAGAACAGCCTCTCCCATGTGTCTTTCACCCATGGGTATCTTCCAGGTCCCCACTTGTCTCTCATCCCTGTATCTCCTGCAAGTTTCCTTCCCAGCAGTAGCAGGGTGCAAGTCAGGCTGCAGGAACGAGATGAGCGCATCTGCCTCTTGTATTATGAGCCAGACATGGCTGTCCACCCTGCCTCTAGTTCCCAGTGGCTGCCCCAGTCAGGAAGTCCAGTTGATGGCATAATGGGACATTATGCCATCTTTATGCTCTGCACTCAGGGCAGCTGCATGTAAGTGGGGCAAGGAAAATGCCACCTCCCTTTCATGGGGGTGTATCTAACACTTTCAGAGACATGGTTTCAAAATTCCCCTCCTGTTTATCTTAAGGAAGAATGGAAGAAAATAAAAATAAAATAAGCATATAAACAAATACCAAAGCACAAAAGTGGAATTATTTCATATCAGCAAGGGATAAACTGAAACTTGATAATGAAAATAAAGACACAGAAATGTTTTCCTCAAGAAAATAAACATTTGAAGAAACATTTCTAAAAAAATGTTTATTTAAAAAAGTCAGCTCTTACACAAGGTTTTATACCTATCTACACTTTCATTCTGTCAATTACAATATTTTAAAATGTATTGACTATAATTCAATGTCTTATCATTATCTTCCTGCCTCAGTTTAAAAGATATTAGTTTAAAAAATTTTACAGTTTTCATTCTGGTCCATCCTCCCTCCTATCCTTAATTATACCCATCTCTTTACTTTTTAGTAATTGAAAAGGGTCACAAAAATTTTAGGTATGTGTGGAGAGTAAGGATATGTTCATAATTCTAAATTCTTTAAGGCCTCAGAAAAAATAAAAGGAGTTATTTATTTAAAGCTAAGCATACTTCGCAATCTTATCCTTATTGGTCATATCCTTCTTTAACTAGCAAACACTAGGGAAAATACACACACACACACACACACACACAGACTGAATACCTCACTCGCAGCTCTAAGATAGATGCAGAACCACTATGAATCAAAGGGCAAAATTCCAGGAAAAACAAAAAAAATCCAACTCTCACAGTTTTACTGAAGATTTGGAAAAACCTTAGCTGACTTCAGCCTCTGTTTGAAATAGCTGTCTACATTTAATTAGATATGTTGTATTTACTAAGGAGGCACAAATATATAGTTTGGTATATTTTAATACAAACCTTAACAGTGAAAAAATAATACTAAGTGATCTATAATCACCCAAGATGTGTCGTTGAAAAGGGGAGCAAAAATAGTAATTTAGTAATTTAATGATATCAATTCTCAAGCACTTGGCTTCTAATAAGCATCCCATGAAAAGATACTGGAGATGTGCTGAGAAGTACAATGTATCTAGGATGGCCAAGAAGTTTCCAAAGTTATATGATTTAAATTTCCTAAATACATAGTTTGCAGGCCCATGTGCCAGGCAACTACTGATGCTAAGAAATCTTTCATGAGGGGTGGGAGGGTGTCTTATAACCCCCAATTTTCAACCAGTATTTCTGCTCAGAAATCTTTCAGTGACAATGCCTGACGATATATTACAAATAACAATGAAGCAAGATTAATTTTAAATTTTAGATTTTCCTCAAAATAAGTTAGCTTTCCTTTTAATGCAACACTTAACATAGATGAATTCAGCAGAATGGTTTAAAAAGTTAAGGCTCCCCTAAAGAGTTCTAAAGACTAAACTTAAGGCACATATTATAATCTTCATGACACTATTAAAAGCTAAAATTAACAAAAAAATACTTCCTTCCCTCATTCTTTGCCACCACTCCCTCCCTAAAAGGATTTGTCATGTTTAATTCAGGCTACCGAGAAGGAGTGACACAAAAAATCCCATCAATGAACACTTGCTATGATGTCCACACAAATGTCCACATTTGCATTGAGCACCAATGGTGGATTACAGGCCCACAGAATATTTTTGATATCTTGGGTCACAAGCTGCTCCATTTACCCTTTAGCCCCGGGTTCAGATTTGATTTTCCTCTTCTTTGGGACTTCCTTCTATGCTTTTCTGCCCTGGAGATTCTGCTGCATCAATCACTTCTTTTGGTTTGTCAACAATCTCTATACTGATCTCCTCCTCTTTATTTTCCTCTTTTTGCTTCTCTGCTTCCTGTTCTTTTGCCAGAAGGTGATAGTTGATGCCCATGCTAATGAAGAGGTAAGTGCCCGCGATGATAAGGATTATGCCACATGCCCAGTATGTGTACTTGTAGTCTCCGTACACGTCATTGAGACGACCTAAAAGTGCCCAAAAGAAAAAAAAAAAGTTATGTGGGTAAAAGTAAAAAAATACAACTTCCCAAGTAAGACTTAAGGATCCACTCAGAATGTCAACCCAATCTTTAAATTGTCCACAAATGAAAAATCAGAAGTAAAACAAACTGCTAAAAATGATCTAATCTCTTTTTATGTCACATTTGATTCTGGATAACCTCATGTATGTGTTTTCTAGCAACTTGAAAAAAATTAAAATTTTCAAATTTGAGCTGGTAAAGTTCTAGAGATGATTTGGAATTAATCCTCTCAGTAAACCATGGAAAAAATTGTTGCTCAAGAGAAGTTGAGGAATCTTGCCCAAAGCAATAGTGCTAATTTCAGGCTCCCAAATCAATGCTATTTCTGAAATCAGCAATTTCCAAAGGATGTTTGGTGGCACTCACCTCATGATAAAAATTTTAAATCAGTTACATACACCAGTCTAAGCAAGCACTTGTGTCTCAAAACAAGAGAGTATTATCATCCCACGTAAGAAGAGCCACATTAGAAGCAAGTAAGTGAAATGGGCTGGATTTAAATCCAAGAAGTCTATAGTTTGACTCTGAAGTCTGTACCCATAATCACTGTGCTACAAAGATACCTTAATGTTTCCAAAGTCAAATTAATTTAGGAAATGGCATGGCTTACACTTTTCTAGCAAAAATTCAGAATGCAAATCAGTATATTAAAGGCAGTGTGGGTCCTATAGTAAAGAAACTCAACTTAGTATTTCCAAATATTTTTTGGTTGTGAAATTAGCATCTTATCAATTGTATCTCAAAGAATAAACTCTAGAAAACCCACTCTCTATCTATGAATGACTTAATATAACCAATTCAGATATGATTCCATAGGGTTTCCTAACTCATTGGAGTTTCCACTCAGCAATATTTATTGAGCCTTTACAAATACCAGGCACTGACTGGTTTGCTAGTCCTGAGGAAAGATGAGAAAGATAACATCCACAGTTCACTGGAGAAGAAAAATGTTAATCAAATTGTCATACAGACTAGGACAAGTACCACAGGGAGGGTTTGAAAGCAAAAAATGGGGTGTTGACCAGAGCGGGGGTGCAGGAAGGCTTCTCTGCAAGTTTTAACTAAGAGACAAAAGACATTATCTAGGAGAAAGGGGGTGGGAAAGGAATCCAGGCAGAGACAGCAAGACAAAGCAGGGTAGGAAGCACTGCCTGAGAGGGCAAGGGAGAGGGGTCCTGTTGCTGGAGCAGAGAGAGCAAAAGGCAAGTGGTAGGAACCCAGCAGGAGAGATGGGGGTGGCTGGGGACGCTGGCCATGCAGGCCTGCGGCCACATTAGGGTATCTGAGTTTTGGCTTAACGAGGAAAGCATCTGGAGAGTTCCAAAACTCAAGAACAGCCAGAGTGGATACAGCCGAACCAGTCAGAAGGTGACGTTAGGAGCTGCCCAGAGAGCTGACTGTGGACAGGGTGGTAGTTGTGTTGGAGAAAAAAGCGTAGATTATAAAGAGGTTTAGGGGGTGAAAACTAGCAAGACTTGGACCCTCACTGGGCACAGGGAGGAGAGAAGATGGGAGTTTTCAGAAGCCCGCACATTTTTTTTTTTTTAAAGATTTATTTATTTATGTATACAAGAGCTGGGGTACAGGCCAGAGGTGTGTTGGGGGGTGAGAGGATTCACCACAGAGAGTGGGGAGCAGAACAGGCAGATCAACTTAAGTACACTGCTGAGGGGAGCAGCGGGCAAGGCAGGAGAGGTCTGCTACGCCATGTGGGTCCCCTCCCTGGCCGGTGGCAGGGATCGAACTCGTGCTGCAGTG
>JAGFMF010011645.1:5673136-5720085 GCA_019455555.1 Galemys pyrenaicus | reverse complement strand
GACATTTTATTTTAATAAATACTTAAATTTGTAATAGCTGTCCATTCTCCTTTCAACTTGATGCTTCACTTTAATTCTTTAAGCCTCTGAGCAATTATCGGGCACCAAGTCAGCACTGAGGGCACAGAAGCAAGGAAGACTTCTAGGCATCAAGCAGGTTGCTGATCTCTACTTTCTGCTACAGTCCTAAAAATCTCCTATTCCAGCCTTCTATGTTAACTGAACCACAGAGGAAGGAGACATACTGTACCTAAAACCGGTGGCCCCAGGAGGACAGGGCAGCATTCCACAATGGTCACCAATCCCACGGCGCTGGAGAACCTCTGGGGTCCAACGAGGTCCATCAGTGTTTCAAACAGTACTGAGCTGAGCCATCCAAATGCAAATCCAAAGAATCCAGCATAGACACAGAACTGAATGTAGGTGGTGGAGAAAGGTGCTAGCAGATGACACACTCCATTTGCAATACAAGAAGCAGCAAAGAAGTACTGAACTCGAGGTCTTACCCACGTTGTGTTGGCTACAAGTCCCATAGAAGGTCTGGCTATCATGTCAACAAAAGCCAGAATGGAAAGAAGGAAGGCAGCCTTCTCACTGGGGAAATTTTTACTCTTGCCATAATTACTAAGAAAGACCAAAGGAGCAAACAGCCCAAAAAACATGAGTACATTTCCAAAGAGGTACAGCAAAAAGCCTCTGTGTTTGAATAAGGAAAAGTCCAGGAATTTATTAATTGTTTGGAAGAATGATCGTTTTTCTACTTTGGGGTTTCCTCCAATTAGATCTGTATTTGCATCACCTGCCTCTGTTTTTGCATCAGCTTTTCCAGCTTCCTGAAGGGGCTGTTTAGACTTCTCTCTTCCGGCGCTGGCTGGCGGGGGCCCTATTGGCCGCATCAAGGACCCAGCTACACAGCAGTTTAGCAGTAAGCCCCCAAGGATCAGGAAGCTTCCTCTCCAGCCAAAGACATTAAAGAGAACCTGATTGAGGGGGGCCAGGGTAGAGAGGAACACGGGGCTGCCTGCCATAGCCAGTCCATTTGCCAGGGGTCGTTTTTTGTAGAAATACTTGCCAATCATGGTCAGAGCAGGATTCAAGTTGAAGGCAAGCCCAAGACCTGGGAAGGAGAGGGGGAAAAAATGATGACCTGTAGTAAATGTGAGAAGTACATTTGCAATTATCTAGCCAGACAAGGAATTAAAATAAGAGGTATAAATAATTGAAAGGAGACAAAAATCCTCATTAGAGGATGTTGTGTAGCTATAAAATGTGGTCTCTAAACCACAGTACCTGCTCCCAAATGTCAGCACTGGCGTGGGGTATAGCTCATGGCAGAGCATCTGACTGCAAATGTCATCCTTACCACTTACTCCTGTGTAATGTTGACCCTCCTGAAACTGTTCCGTCATTTGTAAAATAAGCACACAGTAATGTTGTGAGTAAAGTTGTCAGAACAGTGTCTGGCATGTAGTAAGCACTCAATAAGTGTTAGCTGTATTGCTGTAGTATTATTTGAAGATGAGTAAACAACTACTTGTCGAATCTAACAAAATCACCAAAACGATCATTATAATTATAACCATGGAAGACCATTTTAAAAAGTTACCTAATAGAGAAAACAGTTCTACAATAGAAAATGCAATACAAAATTATTTCATCTACAATTGTACCAAAAAACATAAAATGTACAAGTTATATAAGGGTTTGGAGAATTCAAGATCACACATACACACACAAAGATTTTGGATAACAAAATATAGCACTACCAAGATGTCAATACCCTCCAAGTATATGCACTAAGTTAATGAAAATGTCAGTGTATTTCATTTTGGAGATGAGGTAACTGACCCTAACATATACTTGAAGCACAAATACATGGGCTTCAAGCAGTAAATTTTGGGTGGTGCAGTGGGAGGAGTAGGACTAAGCACAACAGGTAAGAAATGTGGAAGACAAAACCCTTAAATATTCCACAATTAACTAAAACACTGGTCAGATAAAAATCAGGATCCTTATGAAATGGAAAAAGATTTTAAAAAGATGGAAAGATAATTATTATATACTGCTAATAAAAAAATTAATTATAAAAATATATAATCTGATCTTTTTTGTTCTAAGAAAAAGGCACATACTTTTTAATATACTAGTTATATAGATAAAAATCTGAAAGGATATATATGTGTTAACATGTGAAGTAACACTCTGGGTAGTATATTTTTGAGTAATACTTATGATACTCATCAGCAATTCATTATCTTAATTTGGCTGTTAAAAAGCAAGGAAGCAGGCCTCCCTGGTGGTGCAGGGGTTAAAGACACAGTGCTATCAAGCTATTGCCAGCCACTGCAACATGAGTTCAATCCCTGGTCAGGGAGCTGGCCTACATGTGGACCTCTCCTGTCTCTCCTGCTGTTCCCCTTGGCAATGTTATTTCGATGGATCTGCCTTTTCTGCTCCCCACTCCATCTCTGGTGAATCCTCTCGCCCCCCCATGCCTCTGGCCTGTACCCCAGCTCTTGTATGCATAAATAAATACATCATTAAAAAAAGAAAAAGCAAGAAAGGGCTTATCAAGGGGATCCTTTCTCAGTAATGGATCACAATATTTTACCAGATAATTTCTGCTGATGTTAAACATGTTCTCCTGCTCCAATAGAAGCCCATTCCTTACAAGAAGAGATGAGAGAATAATAACTAATGACCACCCTTGCAACAAATTACGGGACATATTTTATCTACTAACATTGACTATTCTCGGACAAGGGGTGAAATGATCAAGCCATTCATTCAACAATGAACACTTACTGTATGACAGCAATTTCTTTAAAAGTTTACTTTGCTAGTACTCTTTAAAATACAGTTCTTCGGGGGCCTCCCCGGTGGCATAGTGGGTTAAGCAAAGCACTATGAAGCAAACCGCAGCCAATGCAGCATGAGTTCATTCCCTGCCACCAGCTGGGGAGGTGACCCACAAGGCACCGCGGACCTCTTCTGCCTCGCCTGCTGCTCCCTTCAGCAGTGTGTTTCAGTCAGTCTGCCTGTTCTGTTCCCCACTCTGTCTCTGGACTCTGGCCTGTACCCTAGCTCTTGTATGTATAAATAGATAAATCTTAAAAAAAATACATTTCTTCAAAATTTCTATAAGGAACTTCATTCAAGATTTGAAGATGAGTGTGGGTTGTGGGTAAATATCAAAATAGCCAGCAATAAATTAATGCTTGAAAATGAGCAATAGCAATTCACCTCCAATGACTCCAACGCACACGTAGAGTCCCTGCACGGTGTTACAGAAAGAAGCTGCAACCAAGCCACAGCCTGACAAGCAGCCGCCAGCCATCATGATTGGACGACTGCCGTATTTATTCACCAGGACGCTGCTGATGGGACCTAGGAGAAAACCCACAACTTAGTAGGATAGAAGATAGGAACCTACTCGTACATATCTACTCAAGGCATGAATGACAGGAAATGACAAGTCCTTCAAAATAAATACAACAAAAGGCAAATGGAAGAATATGGCTTTCAATAATTATTTCATAGTCACAGTTTTGAGTACTAGAAAATAAAGATACTAAAAAACATTATTGTGTATCTCCTCTCCCTGCCCCAAATATTAGAAATGCATTTAACTTAAGTTTTTTTATTGTACAGAAGGTAAGAAATACTGTTATAATCTTGGTGTATTGTCACCATATAGTCACATATGGTTGACTCACTAACCACAACTATCCACCCTAAAGTAAGTTCTTACACAAAAAACTTAACAAATCTTAAAATGTTGTTGAGGTGAAGTCCCCAAGCATGGTGGTGGATTTCCAAGAGGGACTAAATGGAGGAAGACAGACCGTCAAGGTATTCTCTGGCTCTTTCTTTGGTTGGGTGGGTGTCTTGGGGTTTATATCACAGCTACTATGTTTTGCTTTTAAACTGCTACCAAACCCATTGAGCACTCTAGCCAATACTGAACAGTTATTTTTTTGCACTTGATTTGGCATCTTAATCATCTTATCCTTCATTGCCTGTCTCTCTCTCCCCCTTTACACAATTCCTACTTTCTTCCTGCTCATAATAATCATATCTTCATCAACTTCTCATGTCCAAATTCATTTTCATTGACTTGTCCTCTACCTGTACTACATCTTAGTTTTTAACTTTCATCCCCATCGCATTCTTCCTCCTCACCATCATCATCCTCTCCTTCATCATCATCCTTCTCTTGATCTACACCATCTACCTAGCATTTGAGTCAGGGACTGTTCTATCTTCCATCAGAGCCATACAGCTGAGTCAGCTGGGGCAGAAGCGTGAAAGTGCTGGCTCGGTAGTCTTTCAGATTAATAACTTCACTGCTAAACAGGCTTTTCAGACATAACCATGTCTAGCTCTCCGAAGAGTCTACTGTCACTGAGCTCAAGCTTTATCATTTAGGTCATTTGGGGAGATTTAAAGCATTTATTAAACCAAAGTACTCCAAACTCATAAATCAGTTGTTAAATCCTCAGTTTTCCATGATTTGATTTGCAGTTCCCTAGGCCAAGAATTGAAATATGTGCTGTGGCCTCCGCTCCAAGTGGATCCTCCTCTTCATGTCTATGGGTCTTCTTCCCTCTCTTCAAACATAACTTTCCTGGCAGGTGCAAAAAGAGGGGCGGTATCCTGGCCTGCATGGAGTGGGACATAGGAAGGAATCTGTCTTCTTCCAGCAAAGGTGGTGGCCTGGTCCTAGGTAGTGGGCAGTGTGCAGACAGGCAAGAGGAGCCCCTGGAGCCCAGCAGCTAAGTTACTCGAAAAGTGGAGAGAAATCCAAGGGGAAGGGGGACTGGAGTGCTGCACTGGTCTCACTACCACACCCCTACAGTAAGTCTAGTTAATACCTATCATACATAATCGCCAATTTTTTTTCCTGTGGTGACTTAAGATATCTCTTTGCAACTTTTAAATATGTAATACCATATTACTAACAACAGATAAAATGCTGTATTTACAGTCCCCTGCCTTATTTATAATAAGTCTACTTTAAAAACATATAGAATGTATATATTCAGACCATACTTTTGATCATATTCTATTTCCATAAACACTACAGAAAATGCTATTCAGAGCTGTAGTATGGTGTACTGAGATTACCAAGGTACACGCTGGTCTAACAAGGAATCCAAATTAAAATGATGTAATGAATATCTGCATGTATGCAAGAAGGCATAAAAGCTTTGGATATTCTAGTGTTACAGAGGACCAAATTTGTCTAGCAGATTTGGCTAAGTGAGCTTTCAGGCTCAATCAGGATATGAATAAAAAAGTTTTCATTGACCTTCTAAGTTATTTCTTAAAAACACTAGGCCACAGATGATTTGAAAATAATTTGAATTTACAGCTTGCATAAAAAATTAAATACTGGAAATTCATTAAATATTTCCACTTAATGATGGAACATTTTCTATAGTTAGAATCAAAGGGATTAAAATAAAGCCACAGTGTTTTACACTGTGAAGTGGAAGTTAATGCTGTCAAGTTGGCAATATTTTAAATTCTAGACTTGTAGTGTTAAATGACATTCTGTGGAACTGAAAATATATCAATTTATACTTTCAGGTTAAAAAAAGGAAAAAAAAACAGGAGTAGGCAACTAAGATCTGATAAAAATTATACTTAAACTATAAGAATCATCAGATTGTATCATCTTTACCAAAGCACAAAAACAAAAAGCAAACAAAAAACTAAAACACTCAGCTCAAATATATTGGTATTCAAATATATTAGTAGTCATACAGAAATCAAAGTGATGCTAATTCTTAGGGAACAAAATCACTTCAATGTCAATCAAAACCATTTAGGAAAAATTCTGCTACAAGAATCATGATAGGCAATTTGTCTTTCAGAGTCATTTTAGGAAGGCTGGCCCCAATTAGGTATCATTAAAAATAGAGGTATGATTAATTACAGGCCTATTATAGCACAAATTCAGAGAAATGTGCTAGTTAACTCTGGGTAAGGACAAAGAATGAATTGTTTCTCCAAAGGGAAGTGTCATGTGCCATTAGTGCAACTGACATCACTCACTTTTGATGCAAAGAGCAAGGGGCTCTCAAATTCTTTGGCAACATGTGACAGTTTGGTTTGTAGTCAGCTTAAAGATGCAGAGAGCACTGGAGAACCTCTGGATAAAATTTATACCAACTTCTTCAAGTATTATAGTGAAAACCTGATTAAAAATTCTGGCAAATGGAGTTTAAAGCCTCCAGAGTCCCTTTTGATTTCCCTGAACTTAAATGCTACTAACACACATGTTCTTTAAAAAGCACTTAGTAGACAAAACTGACATATGTCCAGAAGTTAAAATGGACAGAAATATATATAATAGGGGCAAAAAAATTCTCCCCTGCCACTCAGATTCTCTCTTTCTAAAGCAACAAGATCACTTGTTTCTTCTGTGTAATGAGATTATCTACTTAAATTATGACTTCAACTATTTATTTCTGTTCCATGTGTTTATGTTATTGTCCCAACAGAATGATAAACTTCTCAAAGGCAGGGACCAAGATCTCTCACTTGGAACAACGAGCCCAGCTGCAGAGTGTGTGCTTAATAAATATGGTTGAATATACTATCAGCTTAGAAAGGGCTAAAGTATTTACAGATAAAAAACAGGAACTTTATATTGGCTATTAAAGAGCTAAATGTGAAAATAATCCAACGTACTAAACCAACAACAAAAACAAGATTAACAGAAGCGAAGACTTGGCTAAATTAACAACATGAAACACTAACAATCCCAGTAAATAAATACACTTGTTTTTAGAATTACTGCTAACTAATCAAGGATACATTTTAGGTATCTTTTAATTACATAAGTAATATAGATTTTTATTTACATGTTAAATTGTGAATTGAGCTTCTAAGATGAAATAAACTTTACTTTAAATGATGTTAAATATGCAACTTACTATCCACATTCCTGTACAGTTAGAGAACATGGAAGGGGGGAAAATGACAAATTTAAATTCAGAGTACAGGTAAAATGCTTTCAGAACTCATAATATCACAAGGAACAAGGGGAAGAGTTTATTCAGTTCTTTAATTCTAACCCATGAAAAGATTTTACCTAATATTTTATGCTATTCAGGTTTGATTAACTTATTTTAATTGTTGCAACGTCAATTTTATAAAATCTGTATTCATGTTATATCAATAGTTAGCAGAGAGCAACAAGAAAAATCAGGTGTGCACATGTGACTTTTCTGAGATTTTTTTTAAACTCAATGAATCTGAGTTGTTTTCCACAATTTTTCATTCTGTTTCAGAATACTACAGTAGTACAAACAGCAAAAGTTGTCATTGTCAAAGGGAATGAAAAATGTGACTCTAAATATAAAGCTTCAAGAAATGACATTTTTGAAACAGCTCACTAAATGTGACACATTAAAAAAAGTTACCTCATACTGAGCCTCTTGTAACTTAACAAAAATTTAAAAAGCAGGCCTTAGTGGAAACTTACCTCCAGCATACATGACAGCCAACATAGTAGAGGATATCCATGCCACTTCACTACTTGAAGCATTGAATATACCTTCAATTTCTTTGAAGAACACAGTAATAGATTTGGCAAATGCATAAGAGAAGCCAATGGAAATGAAAGCTCCAACTAGCACTGCCCACCCCCATCCTCCATCTGGGGGAGTGTATCCAACTGGACCTCCAACTGCTGGGGGCATTTTAAGTGTAGATGAATTCTAAAATACAGTTCAAATCCAAATATCTGAAAGACATAAAATTTAAAAAATAGGTTAACAGTAAATCACTCCCACCTACTATCCCCAACAACAAAAGTTGGGAACTTTAAACCAAGTTCTCAAGTAACAGTATTTTTTTAAAGGACTATTTATTTATTTTTGCATAGAACTGGTATGTAGACCAGATGTATGGGGGTAAGAGGATTCACTAGAGACACACTGGGGAGCAGAACAGGCAAATCTGCTGAAATACACTACTGAGGGAAGCAGCCAGACTGGAGAGGTCTGCTGCACCATATGTGGGTTACTTCCAGCCCAGGGATTAGACTCAGGCCTCAGTGGTGACAGCGCCGAGACTTGGCCCTTAGGTCACCAGGGAGGTCCAACAGTATTACTTTTCTTTTCCTGATTCATAATTTAATGGCTGTGCTGGGGTCTCGGCCCCTTATTTCTGCTGTATTACTTTTCAATGTTACTTATTACTTAGAAGGTAATGCCTATTATCCTCTAAGGATCTCCTCAGAAAGAGTCTTAAGAGTCATGGTATTGCCCATAGTTTTTAATAACTTAAAGGAAAACAGCCTCTCACCATTTTAAAAAAACTATAAATTAAATCTTTTTCAACATATGTTACCTTTATATTTCAAATGAGCCTACTTAGCAGTTTATATAATTCCTCAAAATACTGTAGATTACTAAATACCTAGTTTGACTTACTCACTTGCAAAATTCACCTAATACACTCTACAGGTCCAGGTTTTAAAAATACTCTTTATAAGAATACATTTCCCAAAATGTATTCTTCATTAGTTACTTGCTTTTTACTTTCTCTTATTTATTGTCTGACTTAAAATATTAGGAAGTGAGTACCTGATGTACTAGATGTGTAGCAATTTGTAAAATAGAAGAGCAAGTAACAAGTAAGAATCTAATTTAACAGGCTGGGAAGTTTCCTTTTGATTTGGTATGATTCAAGGTATCTTTTCCTCTATTATATGAGGAGAAAAACTCACAGTCATTCAATACAGTTCAACTAACTGAGCTATGGTGTGATGGACAGTAGTTTCAAACCAAAGACATTATTGAAATCATCTAGTACTAAAACTACCTAGTACTAATAAGGAGAATAGTTAGAAAGTGAAATTTCCTGTTAGATTATTATAAATAAGGAACAGATGGGAGTGAATGTTTGGTGGTAAGTTTACTGTTTTCTCTGAAAGTCTCCTTTAATTTGTTTAAAGTCAGTGTCCATACTAAACTACAAGTTATTTTAAAACAGTATGTCCATTTTCAATTTATCTCCAAATAGAAGGACTTATTTCAAATGATAAGCTCACTCTTGGTTACAATATTCTTTAGTCTACAACACAAGTACACAACACAAATACTAGCAAATAATCAGCAGTATACCATGAGGACTACAAACCTTGGATTCATCTCAGGTTTAAGGTATGTCCAGTCGAGTAATATATTACATCATATGTCAATAAAAGTAAGATTGAAAATCAGATGATATCAAAATATGCAAGAAATCATTTGAGATGATTTAGCACCTACTTTTGATACAGCGATTCAGGTCAGAAATGATAAGCACACTTGGGATAGGAGGAACCTACTTCAATATAATAATGTTGAGGGCCTCCCTAGTGGCGCAGCCAGTTGAGTACCACCCTGTGAAGCGTCTGCAGCCACTGCAGCATGAATTCGATCCCCTGCTGGGAAAGGAACCCACATGGCATAGCAGACAAAACACTAAAAGTGGAAGTCCCATGAACTCCACCAATCTCCTTTTTAGGCATATATTCATAAACTATGAAACAATAAACAACAAAACCCAACATGTTCCACAGTGTTCATGCCAGCATTATTAATAATTAGGACATGGAAGTAGGTGATTGAATCAAGAAGCTGTGACACGTACACATCATGGAATATTATATAGCCAAAAGCAAAGATGGAATGTAGACATATTCAGCAAAATAAAGGGACTTTGAGAGAGTTATGTATACCAAAGTTAGAATGTGACATTTACATTGCAGACAATTCGATAACATAAAAACATTCGAAAAGTAGTGCACATTAATAAATATCCTGAGTTTGATAGAGAAATGGAGGGAAAGTGACACAAGGTTATGTTGTAAAGTTCTCTTTTAGCAGAACTAGCTTTATCTTTTTACCATCCAGATAGCTGGGATAAATTTGCCTGCCATCTCCTTTTGCTATTTGTTTCCTTGTGCCACTAAACAGATTTTATCTGTTTTCATTGTTAACTATTCTTTTGTTTTGATTTGCTTTATCGCTTATCATTTACATAAATAAAACTGACCAAATTTTAAGTGTACAATTCAGTAGGTAACTACTGCCATCATCACAATAATAGGGCATTTTCATGGTTCCAGAAAGCTCTCTCATGCCCTTGTGCAGTATTGCTGGATCATACAGAATTTCCATTTTTATGTTCTTGAGCTATCTCCATAATATTTTCCAGCTTGCATTCCCACCAACAGTGGATAAGAGTTCCTTTTTCACTGCAACGTCACCCAAATTTATTCTTTTTTTTTTAAATGGGACATTTTCACAGGAGTCAAGTGATTTCTCTGTGTAGTTTTAATTTACATTTCTCTTGTAATAAGTGATGTTTAACATTTCCTTGTATATCTGTAAGTCAGCTGAATGTTGTCTTTTTTTAAAAAAGATTTATGTATGCATACAAGAGCTGGGGTGTAGGCCAGAGGTGTGAGGGCTGAGAGGAGTCACAGAGACAGATAGGGAGCAGAACAGGTGGTGTACTGAAACACTGCCGAGGGGAGCAGTAGGCAAGGCAGGAGAGGTCTGCCATACCATGTGGGTGACCTCCCTAGCCAGGGATTGAACTTGTGCTGCAGTGGCTGTGGATAGCTTCATAGTGCTGCAACGTAACTTCTTGCGCCACCAGGGAGGGCCTTGAATGTCTTTTTTTTTTTTTTAAAGATTTTATTTATTTATGCACACAAGAGGTGGGGTATAGGGCAGAGTTGCAGGAAGTGAGAGTGTTACAGGGCAGGGAGAGGAGCACTTAGAACTTTGTTAAAAGAGGATTCACCAGAGACAGAGTGAGGAGCAGAACAGGTGGGTCTACTGAAATACACTGCTGAGGGGAGCAGCAGGTGACGCAGGAGAGGTCTGCTGCACCATGTGGGTCACCTCCCTGGCCAGGGATCGAACTTGCACTGCTGTAGAGCAGATGCTTCACAGTGCAGCGCTCAATTCACTGTGCCACCAGAGAGGCCCCTAAATGTCTTCTTTGGAGAAGTGTCTATTAAGGTCCTTTGACTATTTTTTAATTGTGTCATTTGTTTCTGTTTTTGGATTGTGTAAGTACTTTGTAAATTTTGGATACTGTCAGGTATATGATATGCAAATATTTTTTCATATTCTGTAGGTTGCCTATTTGTTTTTGCAATGGTTTCTTTGGAGGTACAAAAGCCTTTAAGTTTGATATTGTCCCACTGTTGTTTTTGTTTCCCTTGCTGTGGGGTTGTATTCCCAAGTACATCTTTGTGGTAGATAACTTGTAGTGTGTCCTCCCTCTATTTTCTTCCCAGTACTTTATGGTTTTGGTTCTTATGTCCAAATATTTAATCCATTTTGAATTAATTTTTGTGTATGAAGTTAAATCTGGTTCTTGCTTTATTTTTTTGCATGTGGCTATCCATGTTTCCCAGAACCATTTATTTAAAATGCTATCTTTTCTCCATTGAAAGATTAGATGTCCATATTTATATGGACTTATCACTGGGCTCTCAATTATGTTCCACTGGTGGGCCTCCCTGGTGGCGCAGTGGGTTAAGCAACAACCTATGAAGCAAACCGCAGCCACTGCAGCACGAGTTCGATCCCTGCTGCCGGTCAGGGAGGGACCCACATGGTGCAGCAGACCTCTCCTGCTGTGCCCGCTGCTCCCCTCAGCAGTGTACTTCTGTTGATCTGCCTGTTCTGCTCCCCGCTCTCTGTGGTGAATCCTCTCACCCCCCACACCTCTGGCCTGTACCCCAGTGCTTGTATGCATAAATAAATAAATCTTTTAAAAAAAAAATTATGTTCCACTGGTGTGAGTTTCTGTTTTTGTTCCAGAACCATACTGTTTTGATTACTGTTACTGTGTAATATTGTTTGAAGTCATGAAGTATAATGCCTCCATCGTCCCTCTTTTGTTTCAGCTATTAGGGATGCTTTATGGTTCCATATAAATTTGTATGTGTTTGTTCTATTCCTTTAAAAAATCATTGGTTATTTTGATAGGCATTGCATTAAATCTATAAATTGCTTTGGGTAGTGGCTGCTTTACTGATGTTAATTCTTTCAATCCATGAGCATGGGATATCTTCCCATTTCTTGGTTTCTTCTTGTATTTCCTTTCAACAAAGTTTTAGTTTTCATTGTACATTTCCTTCACCACCTTAATTAACTTTATTCCCAGATATTTCACTCTTTTTGGCATGATTGTAAGTGGAAATGTAGTCCTCATTTCCCTTTCCTCTGATACACTGTTTGCATATAGAAAATGGCACTGGTTTTGTGTAATGATTTTATATCTTGTCACTATATATTCATTTGTTATTTCTAGTTTTTTTGTAGAATCTTTTGGTTTCTCTAAGTTTGTTCCTTTTTATTATTGAGTAGTATTCCAATACTACATACTACAAATTATCTATTCACTTGTTGATGGACATTTGTGTTGTTTTCAGCTTAGGGCTTCTGCTTTTAGCTCTAGAACCTCGTGGACCCCATGTGACCTGCTTCTCAAAATTTCAAAACTACTGACTCTACATTGAGACCTCTGTCCTAATTTAGCCTTACAAATTTCATAATTCATTGACTGGCAGAATTTAAGTCAAATCTAGTTGCAAGGGAATCTGGGAAATGTAGTTTTTTAAGCTTTAAAGCCTCTAGAGTATAGCAAATTATACATACTACAAAAGAACTGAATATCTATGAGAGACACATGCAGTATACCATTTATATAAAAATTTAAATCATGTAGATTAGTAGTATATTGTTTATTGATATATACACCTATACCAATAGCTTTTATTTTTTAAAAGATTTATTTTACTTGTTTATGCATACAAGAGCTGGGGTGTAGGCCAGAGGTGTGGGTGTGAGAGGATTCACCAGAGACGGAGTGGGTAGCAGAATAGGTGGATCTATTGAAATACACTATTGAGGAGAGCAGTGGGCAAGACAGGAGAGGCCTGCTGCACCACCAGGGAGGCCCCGATAGCTTTTTAAAGAATATATGTTAACATCATTATAGAGAGACTTTTGGGTGTATCCCAAAAAGAAAAAAAAATGCTGTAAAAGTTTTTTTAAATGTTTACTCTCAAGGTTTGTAAACAAACGGATACACAGATATACTGGCAATACACAGCAGAGCAGCAGATCATATTTAGTAGTGGTCCTTCAGAACTGTTTGTGAGAAATGGCTGAAGAAGTCTGTGTAGGGTAATTTCTCCCATAGTCTCCTGGCATTGGAACTTCTAAGAGAATGCTTTTTAGTCCAAATTGGGTGATCAAATATGGACTGGAAGAAATTACAGCAATTATAAATTTATTTCTGTGATTTAAATTTATTAGCTCATCAGGATAGATGAAATATAATTTTTGACCTATTCCTGATTGTTGATATAACATGGCTAATGAAATGTTTAAGATTCCAAGGTAATAGCTATATAAACATATCCTCTATATCATCTACATTAAAGTTTAATTAATATGTGAAGATATTTCTGAGTTATTTGCAACATGAGTTTCAGATAGATCCTAATCATTCTAAGCATAATTCTTTCCTCAAACAATATTTGTACAGCAGAATGTCTGGCTTGTTCTGACATCAGACACCTGACCCATTTGAGGGTCCCTAGCTTGTTCTCTGTGTGAACAGTGTCACCCTAAAATAATAATCTTTTCTTTGGGAGTGTATTCTTTAATCCATGTTACTCTTAGTATGCACATCATTCTATAACACATCATTATTACCTAGAGGCATAATTTATTTTAGGGTAAACTCATGGTGCTGTATATGGATCTGAACAAATGTATAGTGGCATTTATCCATCATTACAAAATCATAATGAGTAGTTTCACTGCCCTAAAAATCCTGTGCTCTATTCATTCTTCGCTCCTCTTTAACTCCAAGCAACTACCAATTTTCTTTTACTGTCTCCATAGATTTGCCTTTTTCAGAGAATCATACAGTTAGAATCACATAGCATGCAGCCTTTTCAGGCTGGCATCTTTCACTTAGTACTGTGCATTTACGTTTCCTGCATGTGTTGGCTCATTTTTTTAGCCTGAATATTTCATTGTTTGGATGGGACATCATTTACTCATTTATCTATTAAAGGACATCTTGGTTGGTTCCAAGCTTTGGCAAATATGAATAAAGCTGCTATAAATTTCATGTGCCAATTTTTGTGTATGACCTTTTACATATCAGGTAAAAGGTAATATACCTTTTGCATATTTAACATCTAAAACTGTTACTAAGCTTAACAGTTACAAAGAGTGTAATTTCTGTTATGTTGAATGCTGTATTATTCTATGTGCTTTAAATATATCAAAATTTTGGTACTATAGATTTTTAGCCCACTTTATAGAAAAATATTCACCACATATTATTTTTTGTGGCAACTTACTTTTATTTATGTTTTAAATAAAATTTTATTTATTTACCATTGGTTTATAATACAAGTTTTGGGAGCATAAATTTATACCTCAACATGTGTATATACCTCACCACACTCACCACCAAAGTTCTAGTGTATTTCATGTTATCAAATTAAACCTCTCTCCTTTCTCTTACTCTGTCCCCTTCCATTTTCACTTTGGTAACCACCACATTTTTCTCAGAGTTTGAGTCATTTTTTAAAAAAGTATTTATTTATTTATGCATACAAGAGCTAGGGTACAGGCCAGTGGTGAGGGGGCGAGAGGATTCACCAGAGACCGAATGGAGAGCAGAACAGGCGGACTGACTAAAATACACTGCGGTGGGGAGCAGCAGGTGAGGCAGGAGAGGTCTGCCATACCAGGCAGGATCATCGCCTTGACCAGGGATCAAATTCAAGCTGCAGGGGCTGGCTGCTGGTAGCTTCGTAGTGCTGTGACTTAAACCTTGCACCACCAAGGAGGCCCCTCATTTTTGTTTTGTTAGTTCATTTACCTTGTTTATTTTCACCCCACATATGAAGAAAATCATCCAGTAATTATTTTTTAATTATTTACTTTTGAATTTTTTTACATACAATATAAATGGTTTATTAACAGTGGCAGATCACCCATGGGTAAGGTGGCAGTGGGCCACATGGTGACCCCAACATTCAGGACCCAGCACCAAGTTCTGTGCAGCCTTAGCCTCTTGCTTTGACTCCATCTCGCCCTCCTGCACTGGACTTTTCACGTTGCAGAGGTGATGCATCTATGGACACTATTCCCGGGAGTGGGTCCTGCCTAGCACCTTGGTGACCCTAGTCAGCTTATATCAATGTGTGTCAATTAGAGTTCGTGTTTATATATATATATTTTTAATATATAAAATATAAATATTTTATTTATTTTGAATAATACCTAGGAGTGGTATAGGTGGAACATATGGTATTTCTATTTTTAAAGGAATTTTCATATAAGCTGTATTAATTTGCATTCCCACCAAAAGTGTAGGAGAATTCCTTTTTGTCCACATTCTGGCCAACACTTGTTGCTTCCAGTCCTTTTGATATGTCATTCTCATTGGTGTGAGATGGTAACTTGTGGTTTTGACTTGTATTTCCCTAATAGTAAATGATGATGAACATTGTTTCATGCGCTAGTTTGCCATCTGTATATCTTCTTTGGAGAAATGTCAATTCAGATCTTCTGTCTATATTGATTGTTACTTCTGTTGCTAAGTTGTATGAGTTTTTATATTTTTGGGTACTGTCTCCTTGTTGAACATGATACTTACCATATAATCTAACTGGCCAGTCCATTTTAAAACCAACCAAGCAAAACAGATTTGTCAGTCATATCTAATTTCAAGTGAAATATAAGTTAATATGCATCTTTGTGATAAACATTCCATGCTCTAATCTAACTTAGAAAAACAAAGAAGGAAGTAGTTTGTTGTCCAGATGGAGTAAGACCCACCTCTTCGCCACTATTTCTGACCTAAACCCTCTTTGGATTTCTGATATGGACTCTCTCTCTCTGGGTCTATCCTAATATTTTTGGGGGGGCCTTTTGGGGGTCCCTGAGATTTTTATTATCTGTGGAGGTGAACCACAAAGAAAACTGAGATGAAAGATATACCTTTCTTTTGTGCTAGGATTAAGGACTTTTAGATAAGGCAAATTGTGAAGGGAGCAGCAGAAAGACCTTATACATCCATATTCAGAAAAAGATGATTTTTAGTTAAGGATACATCTGAATCGGAGAATCTGGACAGTAATTCCCTTAAATTTATAACCCAGTTTAAAGATCTTTGTCCTAGGGCATTTCACCTACCTATGATTCAGATGGGATAAAAATACAAATTGAAGCTTCCTCAAGTTTTTACTGAAATTAATAAAAAAGCTACTTAAAAAGCTCAACTCTACTTAAGTAAATAGTCTTGATCCTAAAACTATTGTTAACTAGAACTGTTCCAGGCATTAATGAGTTTTTCATTCATCTAAGTCTGGGGAAAAAAAAAGCACTTGAAAATTTTCAATCAAAGAACCACTAAAAAGATTAATTCATCTCAGAATGTTTACACACACAGAGAGACACCCACACACAGACGGTAGAACTATTTAACACATCAAGCTCTGACTGGAACAGCTAATACGTGCTGGACGTGATTAAGTGTTAAGCATAGCTGCCAGCTATGATTTGTCCCAGTTAAAGCAGTTACAGTTTGTAGTCACTATGACGTGCCTCATAAAGTTAATAATATCTTATTCCTCAGTGTCAAAATCAGATTTAAAACAAGAATCTTTAAAAAGAGCCAGAAGGCAACAAGAACATGTATAAGAAATAAATGTATCCAGATTTTGAAAAAGAGAACACTTCAATAAACCAGATATGGAGTCAACACAATTCTGATTATCTTAAAAAAAAAAAAAGGCTATCCTTACTAAAAATTCTAATGATGCATATAGGGAAAAAGTGTGTAATATCATTATCTAGTCATATTACTTACTTTTAAACTGACCAATTATTAGCTATACACACAATTTCATCAAAAAAAAAACAAACAAACCAAAAAACACAAATTATGAGAGTATGTCCCTTGCACAGTACTGAGAGCCCCTGTGAAAACAGGGATTACTCAAAACAGACTAAAAGCAATTAAAGTTTCAGATTTTAATCCTTATCATGTTCAAAGTAGCCTCCCTCTTAGCTTAGCTGTTACTTTATGATTCCCTAAATAGTTGCCTGAAAGTGATGGGAAGCTAAAAGTAATAAGGTATTGAGAAAGTTCTTTATCAATTGACCTTGCAAAGGACAAAACCCTAACTTTTCTTGGCAAAGATGGTGGTAACAAGAATCCCTTCTAGATTTTCTGACTTATCTCCTTTTTTTAAACTCTCAGGAGCTGTACAAGTACACTGCAAAACTTAAGTTGCTCTACACTCCTCAAGGTTCTGCCCCAACGCAGAAGAGTTACAAAAGACCTTGGAATTCATTTTTATTATGTTCTCTATACTCTCTCCATCAGCTTGTAAAATAAAGCTGCTGTATTTCCTAAAACGGCAATGACCAATTTGTGAACCTTAAAAAGGCAAAAACTATCTAAAATCAATAATCTTAATAATTCTAAAATAGATTACTAAGTATAGACAGTTTTAGATTTCAAGTTCATATGGAATCATTTAGTGATGGTATTGCTGCTAATATAGTTAATCTAATGCTATTTTTAGCTATCTCCAGTGCAATGTCATGGCTAATAGAACCACCTACTCCAAGGTAAATACTGACATTCAAGGTTTAGTAAAACTTACCATTTTTGCCTTATTTTCCACTTTGAAAGTGAAGAAAACAAAACAGAAAGCACAAGTGCTAGAAGAAATATAATTACTGTACACCTGGCTAGTCAAACACTCATCAAGTATGAAATGCATGATTTTGATCAAACTTCTTATAAAGAACCTAACCAAAAATTCAAAGTTTGGCTCTCTAAACTTCCAATTGTTTGCATCTCCCCTATCATTCAGGTCAAATACAAGCTAATTACATGAAGTTAACCATACTCTTCTTGAAGGGAAACTAAACAATTTGCTAAGTAGAATGCTTAAAGAAGGATTTTAGGTCTCTCTTCCAGACTACAAGAAAATTGATTCTACATATTATTTTCACTAGCTCATACTTATAAAATTCTAAAAATATGTTACTAATAATGCATATTTTTCTATTATTTACTTGTTCAAATCACCCCACCAATAAGTAGAAAGTATTTCTTGTTTTAAGACAATGTATTTCAAAGGTTTGCATCTTAAGCAGATAATTATGGATATTCTTCTTTCATATTACACTAAAAACTGATAAGTGCTTGTTTCTTTTTTTAGATTTATTATCTTTTTTAAAGATTTATTTATGTATACAAGAATGGGGTACAGGCCAGAGTTGGGGGGGGTGAGAGGGCTCACCAGAGGCAGAGTAGGGAGGAGAACCGGCAAATCTACTGAAACACACTGCTGAGGGGAGCAGCGGGTGAGACAGGAGAGGTCTGCTGTGCCATGTGGGTCCCCTCCCTGGCTGGGGATAAAACTCTGCTGCAATGGATGCAAATGCTTCATAGTGCTGCACCTCAGCCCCTTGCACCACCAGGCAGGCCCAGTGATTGCTTCTTAATGATTGTGGAATCTAAGGACTACCACTCTTGATTACTGAGGTCCTTGAGGGGTCCATAACCCACTTTGAGAATGACTTATTGTGTTAAACCATGAACTCTATTTGACCACAAAAATGACTAAATTGATACCTATTGGTTTATTATGATTGTATATCATCTTGATTCATTCAATTTAATCAAAATCTCTATAGATTAGGCATTGTTTTTTAAGTGTTACAATAAATAATGACATATAACTTGGGTATATTAATTACAGGGAAAAGTTGACACATTTCTATATGGAAAAGGTGGTAGGAGACAGTGCAGAATGAACTACTATTTTTCATTCTATGTCATTAAGTCTATTTAAACCAAATGTACATCTATGTATTTTATACTTTAATAAAGGGGAAAATATGAAACTAGAAAATAACCCTGTAATTTTGTTATACTTTCTCAACCTAGTGCCCTCTACAATCAGAGAGGCAGAAAAGGATCTCTTTTTTTAAATAAAGAAAAAAAATTACTGAATACAATTCTGGCACTAGAATTTATCTGATCAGTCTCACTTTCTGAATTACTACTATAGCACCTTATTTATTTTTGCATGCTTCTCACAGGCTGAAAAACTGATTACTGCCTATATTGAGATCAAGTCTTGTTCCCTCTCACAGGTTTATTTCTTGCTTGGGCAAGAGTTTCCAAATATGGAATCATTACACATTTTATAAAACCTAAGAATATAAGTAGTAGTGAAAAAAGGGAAGTTAGAGGGCATGTTCCTCGATAGTGGGATAGAATTCCAGATTATATTCTCTCTATATACTAACCTGTATGTACTCTGTTTTCTATAGTAACCCTAAAATATTTTCAGCAAATCAAGATTTAAGTGAGGCGTTTCAACTTACTAATATATGACCCACTTTGTTCCAGAATCTAAAGGAGAAATGTGGTGGATGGGTAAGAATTATAAATAGATGTGTTGTTATGATTGTATCACTTATTTATGTTACTTTAAATATCAGTATCTGAGTAGGTATTTCTGATAGACTATAGTTTACTTCCAGTATTCTGAATTCTAATGGGGCGAATAAAGGGATTACAATTTAAGAAAACTTTCTGTTCTTGTAAAAAGATAAATTTAACTGTTCATTCACAGAAATAATTACACCATGTAAGTTTCACACATCTTAAATTTTGAAGACTAGGGACAATGTAGTTACTAGCATTTCAATTCAAAGTTTTATTCTCATTTCAAGTTTTCAAACATTTAAAAATAATTTTTCACATACCTTTCTAGTAATTTCTTACAGTAATTACACAGTGTATAGTTACACACAGTAAATATTTAATAGACTTTAAACCTGAATTTTATTATGCTACATTTACCTTTCACTATCACAAATAAAGAACTACAGTGTTTTGTTTTCTTAGTAAGTGACAAACTACAAAAGAATATTAAAATTACGGTATTTTTTGTCTGGTATTAAAAACACTATGCTTTGTGCTCAGACATGAAAGCAAATGTTCATTTTGTTTGTAAAGTTTTTTAGAAGGTATTTATAGACATTAAAGATGAAAATAAAGTCATCATTACCTCAAAATATACAGCTAAACTTTAAATAATTTTTTTAATTGCTGACATAAATCTTAGACTATGTTGTCATTAAGATAGCTATCAATTCCTCTATTAGAAACATACAACTGTCAAATGATTGTTTTATTTTCCTGGCAACTACAGTAATTGTTAAGCTACTCCTCTCCCCTCTGTTCCATTAAGCAGTTTTCTAGGTGAGAGAGTAAACACAAGTATCACTATAAACCATAAAAGGCTGAAAGACAATCATTTCTAATCTACAGAGCAGATGTTTCAAAGGATATCATCAAACTCTGTAGGAGTGTCTCCAGTTGAGCATAAGGACCTGCGTCTAGTAAACAATGCTGCCGAAGACATGAAGCAATTTCAGGCATATTTGCTGATGTACCCAAAAAAGAGCAAGAAATTTTCCCAAGGCAATGAAGATATCCACAGTTACATTTAACTATGGCATTTACACAGAATTCTTTTGGAAGCAGTACTTTCTAAATTCTAGAAACATATACTTCTTGAATACAGAGGAAAATTATTCTGCTGCATTTTAAAAAGGTTTTTAAAATTTTTACTTATTTATGCATACAAGAACTGAGGTCTTCTAGGTCAGAGGTGGGCAGGGACTGGGAGGGAAGGTGAGGTGAGTAAGAAGATTCACCAGAGACAATGTGGAGAGCAGATCAGGCAGAACTACTGAAATACACTGTTGAGGGGTGAAGCAGGTGATACAGGAGAGGTCTGCTGGATCAGACTGGTCCATGTGGGTTAGCTCCCCGGCTGGTGATAGCTTGACAGCACTGAGACTTTTTAACCTCTGTGCTACCAGGGAGACCCTGTTCTGCTGGATTTTATGAAAATCATTTTCCTCTCCCTGAGCTTATACACATTTTGTTTCCTCTCATTTGTGAGGTCATAATTTATGATTTAGTACACAAAAGTCAAAGGCCAAATAATTTACATAACTTGTAATACCATGGTAACATACTCCTTTGACATGATTTATGTTCTGTGTTAAATAACAGGTACTGGCTACCTTCACTCTCATACAGGAACAAAAGTTAGGGGCTACAGTCCTTAAGTTTTTTGGTGCCACAGACTCCTGATAGCCTGGTAAAACCTTTGAGCCCTTATCAGAATGTTTTTAAATACGTAAAGTAAAATACAAAGGTGGACTGTCAAAATACTTTTAATTGGATATAATAATGTGCTTTTAAAAATATATTCCAGGTTCTCCTTGGTGACCTAGGGATTAAGTCTCGGTGCTATCACCACTAAGGGGCCTGAGTTCGATCCCTGGCCAGGGAGCTAACCCACATATGATGCGGCAGACCTCTCCTGTCTTGCCTGCTGCTCTCCTTAGCAGTGTATTTCAGGAGATCTGCTTGTTTTGCTCCCCACTCTGTCTCTAATAAATCCTCTCATCCCCGTACTTCTGGCCTACATCCCTGTTCTTCTATGCAAAAAAAAAAAAAAAAGAAAATAATAATAATAATAACAGCAGTTTATTATTATAAACTGTTTATAACCACAGTAGTGTGAAGTTTAAACAATTTCAAGTAATGGAAATTATTGTATTATGATATGAAAATAAATGATTTCTACTGGTTAGAAGGTCCTACTAATAATAGTATTATGGCTTGTTGCCTACTTAAAGGTTAATGTAAAGAGGTTATTATTTTCCCCAAGCAAGGTCACGGACTCCCTGTATTCCACCTACCATGGAGGATCAATGTGCAGATTAAATCCAAGGCTTACACCCCCTGGTAGAACATGAAAGAAAGTTGATGAGAAGAAAACTTGCCTTAAGTTCTTAAATCTCAATTTTGTGGTTATGACATCTTTTAGAAATACACTGAAATATTTAAAGGTGGAATAATTATATATCTAAGACTTTCTTCACAAACTCTGCAGTAGGAGATTGGAGGAGTAGCAGAAAGGTATAGATGAAACAGTAGTAACTCAATTGTTTGTGCTTAAAATCTTCCATAATAAATTGTTTAAAAGGCGGGGGGGGGGGGATGAGAAAACCAGGCCTTCCTAGTGGCGCAAGGGGTAAAGTTTCATGAAGCTATAAGTAGCCACTACAGCATGAGTTCAATCCCCCGCAAGGGATCTCACTCACCCACATGGCGCAGCAGACCTCTCCTGCCTCACTCACTGCTCCCCTCAGGAGAGTCTTTCAGTGAATCTTTCTTTTCTATTCCCCACTCTATCTCTGGTGAGTCCTCTCACCCTCCCACACCTGTGGCCTGCACCCCAGTTCTTGTATGCATAAATACAAATAAATCTTTAAAATTAAAAAAAAAAAAGAAAAACCATTAGTTAAAACAAAAATGCAAGACAGAAATGGGTTTGAGTTCAGTTTCTAAGCCTTGTAAGTTGAGCAATCCTGGGTTATATATGCAACTTCTTCTTGTCCCCACTGGTTAAATGAAAACAAATAACGCCTAATCAACTCACAAACTCACAGATTTGTTAAAGTTAGAAACCTGGGAGATATCTTTTAACTCCTCCGGCTTCCCCAGTCTCCCATATCTTGGCCTATCACTGAATCCCCCTTTCTTCCAAACTTCTGCCCTCTTCCCTAAGTGCTATCCATCTCGTCCATCATTATAGTCTCAAAACACTCCTACAGCCCCCCTCCAACCAGTTCTTTACACTGCAGCGGTGATGTTCCTAAACTGCAAAATCTGACCAGGCTATCCCCAGTCCTACTTGAAGCCTTTGAACTTAGCTTCAAGACAGTAGTGCCTCAATTTTTGAAATCTAGCTCCTTCCCCAATTCCTTAAAAAGACTTACATTGTGTACCTCTCCTTTTCCATCTTTACCCATTCTCTTATGCTTTAGTTTTGTTGAAATTTTTTAAGTTTTCCCAAAGTACTATGTGATCTCTGGCAACAGTGTCAACACTTATGTCTGGAATGCTCTTTCTACTATCACTCCTTATCTTCATTAGCTTCTCATCATCCTTCAATTCTCAAATTAAATAGCAATCCCAAGAGAGGCCTACCGAGATTGCTTTTACATTAAACTGGGTGTCTTCTCACACCTATACAATATTTGTTACCATAGGAACCTGTACTTTATCATCACACTCAATTCTTATTTGCAGGAGTACTTTTGTAACAATCATGTATTTATATGTTTTCTATTTAGACTGTAAACTTCAGGAGGAACAGGGCTAGAGAAATTCTTCACTGCAGCATCTTAAGTCTCTACTACTGTCTGGTTGCCAATAACAAATTGCTCAATACAAAAAAATTCACCAACTTTCTAGACTGTATTTCTCAAACCCAAGTCCCATTTTCCAAGTCCTCACCTCTAACACCTCACCTCACTATGTTTACAGGAACCTAAATTGTAATGGGAATGAAAGACATAAGAAGCTGGGGAAGGCCATCATTCAAAACATCTATTTTCAATCTGAGATCATTTATTTACAATTTTACTTAAATTTTATAGGCATGCCAATCTGATTAAATGGGAGTCGAGAGGCACATAATTCTCACTCAACCATTAACAAATTTCCAGACCTAAGATAATATGTCATTTAACTTCCCAGTTTGTTTCCTAATCTTTAAAATAAGGGGCTCTCACTAGCTGGTCAATAAAATCTCTTCCAGAGTTATTATATTTCTCCGTATTTGAAGGGCTGAAAGATCCACAAATGATAGAAACACTGATCAGTTGGTTTCATCCTATGATGGCATGGTCCTTTTTTTTTCTTTCATTGCTCAGGTATGCAATAGCTTATTATATTAAGCTTACAACTAAACCTTTAAACCTGTTCAGCTATGAAAATCTCACAAAATGCTCCCCAGACCATTAACTTGCATACTTAACAAGGGTCACTGCAATCCTGGGTAAGAACAGCATCTATCTAAATCCTGAATTATGGAAGTATGTTCAACTTTTAAATACTACCTGTCTTAAGGCCGAGGCAGTTTTGATTTCTTGATCATTTCTATGACAATTTGAAGGCAAAGTTGTAGCTCAGGGTACAAAAATTGGATTTATGGGTACTATTTAATGTCTAAATAAAAATATGAAGACACAGTACAGTGTTTGCCTTGCCTCACAGGACGAGTAGCTGACATCAAAACTGTTTACTCATGGCTAATTCCTCCTCAAGTCTTCCAGACCTTCACACAACTCAGATTTACCCTGCCACGACATTCCAGAAGTTACTAAACCCACATTTGTTTTATAAGGCGACTGACGAGTGCACATTTCAAAGGCAGAATAATTTTGGGGGAAAAAAAACTCAAGACCAGTTACGGGTAAACATATTTCTGTTATCAGCGGACACCCAGTTTACAAGTAACATTTGGCTAAGGGCGTAATACGTTTGTCTCTTGGTTAAGATGAATTGCAGACTGGTAACTGTGTGTCGCTCGAACCAAGTAACTTATGGCAAAGAAATGAAATGTTAAAAATGTACGTGGAAAAAAGTGATGTACTTGGAACAAAAAGCGTGCATCGGCCCAAGTGTAACGCTATCCTGCAGACGCCTCTCGACCAGGCCCCCTCGCCTCAAAGTCCAGGAGCCTCAGGGCGCCGCGGGGACGTTCCGCAACCACAGGTTGAATGACAAAGAGCCCCAGTCAGCACCGGGCCGGGAGCTGTCAACTGCACTGCCCTTTGGGCCAAGTCCACTCGAACCCTGCAATCACGCCTCAACTGCGGGGACTGCAGTTCCCCAAGACGCCGCTGCAAGTCACCAGGTGGGACAAGGATTGGCTGGCCGCAAGGTTGAGGCGGGCATGCCACGAGTCCAAAATAACTCCCGCCCAGACTGCCTGCCCCTCGCTCTCCTTCCCTCGGAGAACGCCGCCAGGAGAGTCAGCAGGCACCACGTGAACCAGCCTACACCGTCCCTTACCCGGATCAAAAGCATCTCTTGAGGAGCCTTCTGAAGACGAGAAGGGAAGCGACTTCCCCAAGGTCACTGGCACCCCGACCAACTCCTCGGGGCGGCTGGCCCGCACCTGACCGGCCGCAGAGCCGCAGCTCGGCTGGGAGCGGCGCTGTCCGCAGCGCCTCAAGGTCTCCTTTGCCAGCGCCGCGCTCCGGGGCCCCGCGGCTGTAGGGCTGCGACGCCCCGACCAGGCCGCCTCCGTCGCCGGGGTTCAGGTCTGGGTTCCCTCGAGTCTCCCTCCCACCCTCCAAGCGACGGGAGAACCCAGGGTCCGCACACAGTGTCGCCGCGGCCGTTACCCAACTAACCGTTATGCGCGGCTCGCGGCCCCGGCGTGTGCGTGACGCGGCGGCGCGGCCGTAGCTCGGCGGAGCCCGGGGTCCAGGTCCCTCCTGCTCCGCTGACGCTCCGCTCGCTCGGGCACCCACGCGGCCGACTGGTCACGTCGCAGCTCGCCAGCACTTTGTCGCGCCCGGCCCTCGAGGCTGCCTTATAACCAGCGACCCGGAGCATGCGCACAGGGGGCGGAGTCGGTCCTCCGGCCGCCGCCCCCGCCCCTCAGACAGACACCCGAACTGAGACTCGCGCCTCCACGCGCTAGGGCGCGCGCGCCCGCCGCTCGCTCCCGCGCGCCGGCGCCCCCTCCCCGCCACGTGACCCGCAGCCGGGCGACCCGCGCTGGGCGCCGGGCGCTGCGGCGCGGACGGAGCCGCCGCGCCCTTGTGCGGGGATCGCCTCTCGGCCCCCGCGGCCCGGGCGCTCAGGGTGACCTACACGCGCCCGGGACACCAGCGTCGCCGTCATCCCTCTGATTCTGGCAGAGAGAAGGGAAGAGCCGCCAAGGACGCCCGGGGCGTGCCCCCAGGGGCCTGACTCAGGTGTGGGGGGCAGTGGGCGCGCGGAGGAGTCGGGAAGCGACTGGAACTGGAGGGACCGGGCAGGGTTTGAATGGATGCGGGCGCACCCCGGACCCGGGGGAGAGGCCGCGGTGCTAGCCGTTGCCAGCGCGCGTGGGCTGTGGCCTCGCCACTGGAGTTCAGTGACGTCGGGAAAGTCACTCACACCCTCAGGGCCTGCTTCCTGTTCTGCAAAGTGGCGACAGTAATGGAACTGACTTCATAGGCCAGTCTTCTGGTGGATTTCATGAGAGTTTATGGAAATTACAGAGCCTGACCGCTGGCTTTGCAGGCATGGTGGGTATTAAGCGCAGAAGTTAGAGAGAAGAGCAAGGCAGAGGGTGGCAAGTCTGGGCCTGAGAAGGAAGATGTGCATGGGTCAAGTTCTTATGGACACGGAGTGTTTGGGACAAAATATAATTGTAGCTAAGCATTTCGAAGGGCTGATCGGATAGCAGTCCCCCTGAATGGCCCTTACAACCCTATGAGGTGGATGCTGCAATTAGCATTTTACATAGAAGGACCCTGAAGCCCAGACCCTTAACTTTGGAGAGGTCTCAGAGCTAGTAAGTGGCCAACATTTGAAGGCAGGCGTCAGAGCTTTATTTTGTCTTAAAGCTGTTGTAGGTTCTTGGCCAAGTTTATATACTATGTAGTTGTCAAAGTGTTCAAATTAAATTATGGGATGTCTCTGAGTTCCAGGACTTTTGAGAAATAACAAAAATGTTTGAGTCAAGGCCTTTAAAGAACTTACAAGTCAGGCAGAAGTCAACTTCTCATGAGCACTTGCTGAGCCCCTACTCTGCCCAGAACTCACTTTCCCACTCCCCCTCCATACACTGAACACCACCATCTTGTTAGTTAAGCCTTAAATTTTTGTCTTTCAGATGAGAAACCTTAAGATTGTGGTGGAGTAGGGGTTGATGGATAGGGTTTTGAGGACTCCCTTGTGCTTCCCCCACTCTGCCTCTGCTTTACACAACAAAATTTTCAGTAGCATTCCAAGACGTTAGAAAATGTATGAAATCTATGGCAAGTATTGCTTACAAGCAGTCATTGCTTTTTATATTTGATAAATACAGAGAAGAATAGCACTTAAAATCCCTGGAATAGCTAGGTCTTAGAACAGCAGTGCTTTAGAATTAATTGTTAGGTTGCAGTATTCAAGGTAGACGGTAGGAGAGTAAAGTTAGGGAGACAGAATTGGACTGGTTCAGATATGAACTTATCAGGATCTAAATTATAGTATGTAATGGGATATGGGGGCATGGGATGATTCCCAGGAAACCTCGAAATTCTCTGTTTGTAGAACAAGGTATTACCTACCTCCTAGAGTTATGATACTAAAATTAGTATTTACCTCAGTATCTGGCATATAGCACACACTAAATAAATGTATAATCATGGGAAAACTTAAAACAATCCTAAAGATTAGCCTTAAATGCCCCTAACTTGAATAAAATCCACTACAACGGTGTTATTATATTCCTTTTCCTTGACGATATCTGCCCAAGTTGTATACAACTTAGGCTTCATGTAATTCAGATTTGTGGATTTACTCCAGTAGAATCTGTAGTGTTGAGAAGATACAGACTTTGGAATCAGAAGACTTGTTCACATAATTTACAATCCATATTAGGATGGGCATTTAATTCACTGAATTTTCCTGGGCCTCAGTTATGACCTGTATAAATGGAAGATAATATCTATTAACCTGAGCTGTTGTAATAATCAAATAATGTAGTATTTGCAAGGCACTCAGCAAGTACTTGTGAATGAACATAATTAATATTTGTCACAAAGTGCGTGAGAGGGAAAGACCAAAAGCAGCTCAGTTCTTAGCCAAAAAAGCAGAAACAAGGCAGGTGAGCTAGAAAAGTGATGAAACGATACAGGTAAAATTCTTGCTTTTCTGCCAAGTTTTCTTCCTGATTATCTATGGCACATCAAAGAAATAAGCTAGTAAGTATAGGAGGAGATTGTAGATTATCTCTCACACCCCCTCACATTTTACAAAAATGGAAATGAGATCCAGAGAAGATAAAAAGTTTTCTAAGACCACCCATCTATTAAATAAATATCCTCAGAATAACCAGATCGCCAACCTCAAGGTTCTTCTTACTGTACCAAGTGCTGTCTTTCAGAAGAAAGCATTTTCTCATTGAAAATCATTACATCAAAACCTCAAAAGGCATTTTGCTCTCTAGTGGCTTTTGACTTCACAAAACTCCCTAGATTCACTTTTGGGTTTTAAAGATTAATAAACTGGATGATGTGTGAATAATGCTATTTACAAGCTTGTTAAATGACCAATACTTTGGAAAAAATTGAGGTAACACTTATAACTTCAGAAACTAGTAATGGCATGAGAAATGCGAATGCAAAACTTGAAAATTTATAGTACTTATTCAAGTTGAGTAAGTTACTCAGTTATTTTATCTGGGAAAATAATAAAATCTCTGTAATTAAGTTACAGAAGAGAATAATAAAATCTCTTTAATTAAAATACTTCATTTACATTACCTCATGTAGTCCATTTCTGTGACATAGGAAATAGGAAGGTGCTATTATCACCATTTCACTAACACCAAACAAAGCCAGAATGGATTCTTTTAAAATGGTAATACCTCGTTGACTAAGAACATTCCCCAATTTATAATTTATAGTAATAGGGAATATGAAAAATGAAATTTGTTTTGGTGCAATATATAAAAAAATTGCTAAGCAAGTAATTGTAAAGGCGGTAATGCTAATCCTAAAAATGTTTTTTAGAGACCTCTCTAATTCACATCTTCTTCCTCTAGTTTCATGTTAGATGTCAAGTGTAGTCCTGTGATTTCCAAGGACTCAGTCTGGATCTAAGATGAACTTTCCATCCTTAAAGGAAGACTAACTCTGACTTGGTGAGAGGTACTCCAGGCCCCTTCCTGGCCTCTGCCCGTTTCTCCTTGACTCCTCTTGCTCTGCTTTGACCTTCACTTAATTTCACCAGCCTGTTGGCATCCTAATCAGTTGACTTTTCTGGCTTTCTGCTGGCAAGAGATGGTTCGCTCAAAACAGCTTGGCAGAAATCAAATTGGTTGCAATAAAAATTTTTTCAGAGTGACTAATTAGGCAAAAATGGTTATTTTCAACCAGTACTTTTTGGATGTTTGGCAATTTTGGTGACCAGCAATTTCCTTAACTGCTTGTTTGGGTCTTTGAGAGTTTTTTTTGTGCACAAATATGTTTTTCAAGGAATCATACTATATATATTACATATTACATTTTTTGATATTTGTAATGGCTTTGATAGTAAGGGACAGTTACATTGTTTTAGATAGCTCTTTAAAATTTATTGAAACATGGACGTTTTAGGGGAAAACAAAAAAAGTATGATGAACTGATAGTAATGCTTAAAGACTTTGAAGTTTTAAAAGACTTAAAGAATTTAAAGGTTGCAAAACAATCCACATAGGTAGAGTAACAAGCGTATTTTTTTTTTTTTGGCCTGTTTATCCTCTAATTCAATTTGTTTTCAACCAAATTGCCTGAAGCTTTATCTCTAGCAGTCCAGTTCCCATGCCCTCCCTCCATTCCATGGTATGATATGACTTGCCTCCTGCTCTTCGTCTCAGCCAGCATAGGGACATTTTGCTGCTATGCACTTTGTGGCCCGCATTGTTATGTTCAGGATCTTTTCCTTGTTGGCCTGCTCCTGCATAGTTGCTAGACTCTACCTCCCTGGCTCTGACTAACTCTGAGCTTTTCCTTTTTTCTGTTTTCCTCCTTCCTACCTACCCTCCTTCCTTTTATTTCTTCTTTCCTGTCTTTCCTAAGGTATTCTAGTCAAATGATCTGGGAATTGAAGATGATGGTGATGATGATGATGATAATTGATGATAGCTAAAATTTATGGGGTACTTATTATATATACCAAATGTTGATTTAGGCACTTTATATACATAACTTATGTAGTACTCATAAAAATGTTATAAACTAGGTACTTTCATAATCCCCATTTTACAGATAGATATAGAGATATAGAATAACATGTCCAAGGTCACATCATCAGTTTTGTCTGAAATGATCAGGAAGTAATCATCATTTAGTTTCTCACAAAAAATATATAAGTGGACATTGTCATTTGTAACTACTAATACCATGGAGGTAAATCCAAAGACTTAAAAGGCCACCTTGACTTAGGAGAACCCTGTTCTAGGTTCCTTCTATCCCTGGTGGAGTTAAACAATCACCATGAAAGCTATTGGCTGTGAAGACCATACTTGAAGCCAGAAAGTGCACTGCAGAGAATCATGCCCTGCTTATCTGAATTTGGGATAGTTGTGAACCTCTAGACAACGAACTTTAGGGGAGCAGAAATGTAAGGACCTGATTTTTGAACATTTTAAGGTCACCTGTATTCTGGAAATTTTGTTTGTCCCGGTGCCATATTTCATTCTATGAAATCTTTTGGTGTGAGAACTTACACCTTAATGTACTCTGCAACAGCAGCAGCAGCAGGCCAGTTAGGGTTCCTGAGCAGCTGCCCTGCAAGCCTGGTGTGACTGAAGATAATGGTGCACACAATGAAGGAGCCCTTAATCATAGTGACTGGCATTGTGTATCCACCTGCCTGGGGAGCCAGACGTGGGTATTCTGACTGGATCTTGTTGTGCTGTACTGGGGAACAAGCTGAGGCTTAAATAGAGCACAGCACTCAACCTGTGGTGACCTCTGAGAACTAAGAATCTGTCACAGGTAATGTCTAAGGGCTACCAACCCCACTTTTTTTTTTTTTTTAGCATTGTTTTATTTAATCTTAACTTTTAAAAATCAATTTTTTAATATTTATAAAGGCAGGTTTATTATAAAAAGGGAAGGGAAGGGAGGGCTGCTTGCACAGACACTAGTGGGCAAAAAGCTGCCCCTGAAAGGGATAGATTTGTTAAAAGAGACACCTGCGTAGACACAGGTGGGCAGTCTTGGGAGGAGAGCTGTCTCTGTTGCTTTGCAAAGGAAGAAGGTTGGTGACAAGAAACACCTGCATAGTCACAGATGGGCAGGCGAGCTGCTCTCAAAAAAGTTATTGAAGTAACATTGGTTTATAACAGACAGGTTTCAGTTGCAGCATTATAAATCAGCATCTATGTATACTACCCTGTGTTTGCCACCAAGCACAGTGGGGTGTAGTTTCCATCCTTTACCACACAGTTGACCCATTTTACCTGTTTTACCCACCTCCCATCTACCTTCCCTACCACCTCCACTTCTGAGCTGTGTATTAGTAGAGTGAGATCTCACCACCCCCCATCTTACCTCACTTATAAATCATGAGTTCAGATGTTATACCTACAGTATTGTACAATGACATCATTATATGTTTGTGGTCACAGAATAAGGCCATACCTCTAGAGTGGGATGTAAAACGTCCCCTATATCAGGTAGTGGCCTCATTATCAGTCCATTGAAGAAGGGAATCCTCATATTAAAAAACTTGGAACATGAGCAAGTGGAGTGTATCAAGTCTGAATTTACACTTTTTTAGGGTTTGGACTTGAGGAGTTAAGAAATGTTGAGGGGATAATATAGCAGAAATGACTTCTGACACAAAGCTGCCTAGTAGGAGCAAAGCAAAGCTTTGGTATGATTTTCTGCCATTTTGGAAAGTTACCCTCTTTAGAAGCTTTCCTGAAAACTCACAAATGAAGGTAAATATTCATGTTTTTATAGTGTTTATTTTTGCACCACTCTACTTGTCCCTGAACTTTAGTCAAGCTTAATCTAAATCAAGGATTCAAACTGAAAAGCCTTCAAGGATAGGAAAAGTTAATCAGCCCAGTATAAGAAAAGGGGTGATGGTAAAGAGTCCAGTACTGCCTGAAGCGCTTCTCTGGACAGCACTAGCCACAGTCCAGGTTTACTTGACATTTCTACATCATACATAGTTCAATGATGCAAAAGAAAAATAACACTTATTCTTTATCAATATAAAGAGGAAAACAACAATAACAAAATTGTGTGGAGTTTAGAAAATGAGGATGGGTAGGCTCTTCCAGAGTGGGGCAAGCAGATTGCAGCATAGTCTATTCCAGTCTTGTCTCTACAGAAAAAAAATAAGAGAAATAGGGCATCCTTGGTGGTGCAAGGGGTTACAGCACAGCACCGGGAAGCTATCCACAGCCACTGCAGCACGAATTCGATACCAGCCAAGGAGCTGACCTACATGGCTCAGCAGACCTCTCCTGTCTTGCCCACTGCTCCCCTCAGCAGTGTATTTCAGTAAACCCGCCTGTTCTGCCCCCCACTCTGTCTCTGGTGAGTCCTCTCACCCCCCACACCTATGACCTGTACCCTAGTTCTTCTATGCATAAATAAATTTTTTTTAAAAATGAGAGAAATGGAGGCATCACATTACCTAACTTTTTACAGTCACGGTAATAAAGACAGTATGTATTAGCATAAAAATAGATACATGGATCACTGAATAGAATCAAAAGTCCAGAAGTAAGTACACATATATAAATACTTAATTTATGATAAAGAAGCCGTAACTTCCAGTGGGAAAAGGAGGGTGTCTCTCACAGTGGTGCTGGGCAAACCGGGCTGCCACCCTAACCCTAACCCTAACCCTAACCCTAACCCTAACCCTAAATCTAAAATAAATGTTGAGTCACTCTAACTTGATACAGAGTGGTAAATTCCAGATGGAATAAAGATTTAGATACAAGGCCTGTGGCAGTAAAATTGGCACATATTATTGTGCCAGTTGACGAAGACAGTTGATGAGGACATTGGCAAAATGTTCACTGATGAACCTGTTTTTGGAGACTCGTCCTCTATGACAAGGGAAATAAAGGCATAAATAAATGACTGGGATTACCATAAAAGCCTTTACACCTGAAAAAAACACATGTAAATAGATTGAAAAGACATCCTACTGAATGAGAGAAAATATTTATACATTACACAACTGAAAAGGGGTTAATACTTAAGATATATAAAAAGATTTGTACCATCTAACAAGGAACCCAGTTAATAAATGGGCAACGATCTGAATGGACAGTTCAATAAAGAATTATCCAGAAGAGCAATAGATACATGGAGTGATGTTCATCAATTTTCGTAAGGGACATGCTAGTTGAAACTGCAGATGTATCACCTCATTCATACCCGTGAGAATGGCGCACATTAAAATAAGCAACATGCCCAACAGCAAGTGTTAGAGTAGATGCAAAGAAAGAGGAGCCCTGTTACCCTGGTGGAAGTGTAAATTGGTGCAACCAATTTGGAAAGTAATCTGAATTACCAAATACCATATGACCCAGCAATCCCACTTCTGGACATTTATCCAGAGAACACGAAACCAACTAAAAAAATTATAACCTCTACATTGTTTATTGCAGCACTATTTACAATAGCTAGAACATGGACACAACCTAAATGGCCCCTGTAGTACATCCGCACTATGGAATAGTATTCAGCCATAAGGATAGACAAATGCAGTTGACTGTAGCAAAATGGAAGGTCAAAAGAACTATGTGTAGCATAGCAGGTCAGAATGACAGACAACTATTTATTGGGTATTTACATATCAGATGATTCAACAAAATATTTATTAAATGCTAGTGGGTACCAGTTAATGAAGTGAGGTTTAAGTGGGAGGAGAGACAAAGAAAGGGTCAGAGGGGCCTAAGTGATGGTGGTAGAGAAAAAATTAGGTAATATTTTAGAAAAACTTGGGATTTAAACCTAGGTCTATATAACTCATATCCTGTATTCTGAAGTGCTATCTGTTTTCATTTATTTTGTTCAAAATTCTGAGGTCAGCAGGAAGGACAAGGGTGACGGGGGTGATAAGAGGCAAGAAATATAGGTTATTTGGATCCCAATCCCCTGAACCTCCAGCATTTGCATATAGTGTTTCTTCTCAGAAAGCTGTGTATAGAATAACATGAAGCTGAGACAGACACATTGACAAGGAAGCAGTGATAGTCATTCTATTATATAATTAAAACCTCTTTATAATCCAATTTAGCTTCCCCACTGATTAATGTGAATTAATAAGGTTTCATAACTCATATTTACTGACTAGTTTCTTTTTACATAATTATTTACATTAATACATTGCTTAGGAAGACCACCTCTAAATGCAAATTAAATGTTTCATTTCCTATTTACTTGATAGGATCCATGATCATTTTGGAAGAATTGAAGAAACATTTGCTTGAGAATTAAATTTCATATCTTGCCCTACCTCCCCTGGAAGACCTATTTTCTCTCTTTTTAATAACATTTTCATAAGGCTGCCAATTCAGGAGAAAGGGTTCTAGGCTGTTAGTGACCTCCTAAATATTTTTTTTTGACCTCCTAAATATTAAGCACCTCAAGCAAAAGTGTATACAGTCTTTGTACTTAGATAAGATTCAGGCATTCTGAACTCCTAATGTGTGGTCTCTTATTTAGAAGACAAAACCCATAGAATTCAGAAATCATCTTAAGAGTATTTGACATTTTGTGATCTAATTTTTAATTCTCCATGTAAAAAACTTCTCCTGTGGTTAGCACAGCAAATTAAACTTCCCCTTATTTTCACTTGAGAAAGCTGGGGGGAGGAAGAGAATGGGTATATTTTAACATAGATAAGAAAGCCCTAAGGCCTCAAGGGTAGATTTTCAACCCCAGTATCAGAGAATTTAAGTTATGTGTTAGTGTTTGGTATGATTTCCTGCCAGTTTGGAAAGTTATCCTCTTTAGAATATTGCCGACTAGAAATTAGGACTCTCTTTTCAGAAAAATGTTTGCCTACCTGCTTTTAAAGAGATTGGAGACTGCTTAAAAACTTTTTCCGCCTCTCAGCTATCTAGTACAACTCTGCTACTTTTCCCTCCTCCCTTTCGTCTCATAGCTTGGAAGGTATCTAAAAGTAAAGGTGTTCAAAAATAGAAGCACCTACAGAGGCCTCCCCGCTGGCTCAGCGGGTTGAGCACAGCACTGTGAAGCACCCGCAAGGCACAGGAGCGTGAGTTCGATCCCCAGCCAGGGAGGGACCCACATGGTGCAGCAGACCTCACCTGCTGTTCCCCTCAGCAGTGTATTTCAGTAGACCTGCCTGTTCTGCTCCCCAGTCTGTCTCTGGTGAATCCTCTGGCTTCTGGCCTGTACCACAGTGCTTGTATACATAAATAAATAAATCTTTGAAAAAAAAAAATAGAAGCACCTATAAAGGAATACTAAGGACATTTTCATGCTCCTAGCAGTTTTTCTCCTGGCCTTTTCTCTTGGCATTCTGCCATTATCAGGAAAAACTAAAGATTCTATAGGCCTCTCACTGAAGTAAACTGACCTCCCTGAGAATTTAAATTCTTATATTCAAAATAAATGTGGAATTTGATTCAGTTAAATTTTATGACACCAGAATTTGTTGACAACTGATAATTATTACTGTGTAATTTGTTTCTTTATTTTAAACATTAGTGATCTCTTTTTTTATTTTTATTTATTTTTTTTCAAACTTTTTTTTAAAGATTTATTTATTTATGCATACAAGAGCTGGGGTACAGGCCAGAGTCCAGGGAGGTGAGCGGATTCACCAGACAGAGTGGGGAACAGAACAGGCAGACTAACTGAAACACACTGCTGAGGGGAACAGCGGGTGAGGCAGGAGAGGCCTGCCGCGCCTTGTGGGTCCCCTCCCTGGCCGGCGGCAGGGATCGAACTCGTGCTGCAGTGGCTGCAGTTTGCTTCATAGTGCGTTGCTTAACCCACTGCGCCACCAGGGAGGCCCTGATCTCTTTTTTTAATTTGGGAAAGAATAACTGAATTTTTCTCAGTCTTTAATGCAGGACAACAGCTGAAATAGCAAAGGACATTGCCTCAGAAACTAAGTTTGTTTTTTTTTTGTTAACAGTTTAACTGTCTATCTTCTTCAAAATGTATCACTGTAAACTTACAAACAGGGACTGTTTCTTCTTTTAGTATCATACAGTTTGCTTTGTATGACCTAGTTGTGGCTAATAAAAATTTGTTGATCATTTTAAAATGGTGTCAGTATAATAATAATGGTGAGGCAGCTCCCCTATAAAGATTGACTGCCTCTTTTTTCCTTATCCTTTTCCTATTAAACCTGCCCGTTTAAAACTAAAAAAAAAAAAAAAAAAAAAAAAGGATGATGATAAATAGCACTTTTTTTTAACCAATTCAGACTTTTTTAAGTTTTCTTAAAAAAAACACTTAGTCTTATGCCAATATGAAATGTCCCTGGCAGCTAGAGGAAGCTCGATAAAACGGCCATTACACAAGCATGGGACCTGAATTTTTAATATTAATTTGTGCCTTTTCTTGTTACGGAGGTGTTCTTGCCAGTGAGTCGTAATTCTTCCACAGATTTAGGGGATACAGGATAGTCTGGCTTTGTTTTCTTGGAAATTTTTAAAGTGCTGGCCTATACTCAATTCAAAAATTCCCTTCTGTCAAATGAAGTGCATTTCTTAGCTGTGTCACACACTTCTGCCCTTTCTGAACGTATTATAGGTATTGACCATTTATGGCTTTAAAGTCTGTTACAGTATTTGTGCTATATTCATAACATTCCCTATAGTATAGATATGGTTGTAACACAGCCCTACTATACACTGTGGAAACCACAAGACTTTAGTAATCCAAATGCAGGCTTATGACATTCATTTTACTTAATTCAGTTGTTTATTCATTTAATTATCCATGTTTATTAAATCTTACTGTATGAAGTAAAATTTTTATAGTCCTGTTTTTAGGTTACTTTAATATTATTAATGCCTGTACATGGAACAAAATTTTAAATGTACAAAAGAAAATACAGTGAAAGAAAAATCTTGCACCCCAGGTAACCCACCATTCACTCAACTCCCTAGAATCAACTGATATTATCAGTAATATCTTTATGTTACCTTTATATCCTGGAGATATTTTGTGTATATATAAGCATATACCCACTGTTTTTGTTTATAATGGTAGTGTATTGTATACACTATTCTGCACCTCTTTTTTCAAATAACAGCTTCAAAGATTTTGGTCTAAATTCTACATTAGACTAGATAGCCACATGTTCCAATGTTAAAATGTTAGTTTAAAAAAAGAAAGACTGTCCCTGAAAAGACATTGGTTTCTTTAAAGTAAATAGTTTGTTACACAATCAAAAATGTATTATAAACATTTACCTTTTCTGAAAAACAAATCCTAGAAATAGTTACTATATACATGAAATAACTCAAAAAACAAAGAGAAATTAAGAGAATAATAGACATATGCTTAGAAAAGAAGGTCAGGGAAAGCGAGAGGGACAGTAAGTTATGTGGACATGCTTTGCTGTTCTTTGCCAGTGATTACAAGCTGTTCTGTTGAATGATCAGCTATCAACACTAACTTGCTCTGCCAGTAAGTCAGAACTCAGCAAGGACATCCCGCAAGCTTCTAGTGTATCTAGCTTGGTGTTTCTTCTAATGCTAAAGCTTGGTGGTCTAGCTTAGGGTTTCTCTAAATTATAAAACCTGCATTTTAAGGATTATAAAACTGGAGTATCTGAAAATCAGCACTCTCCTACATTACTTTTAGGAGTAAATCTAGTCATGAGAATTTATCCTTAGGGAATAATCAGATATTCTTATACAAATTTATTCACTGCAGATGATAAGGAAAGTTATAAACAACCCCATTGTCTAATAATAATAGATAACTCAAAATGTAGTGTTTCTAAGCAATGGGTTACAAATGCAACCATGGAAAACAAACATGCTTTAGAAGAGTAGGGGGAAGTGACTGTGACATTAGATAAAGAATGCAGGTTCAGGGGCCTCCCTGGTGGCCCAATGGGGTAAGCAACACACTGAAGCAAATGCAGCCACTGCCCCACGAGTTCAATCCCTGCCTCCGGCCAGGGAGGGGACCCACAGGGAGTAGCAGGCCTCTCCTGCCTCACCCACTGCTCCCCTCAGCAGTGTGTTTCAGTGAATCTGCCTGTTCTACTCCGCACTCTCTCTGGTGGATCATATCACCTCCCGCAATTCTGGCCTGGCCTGTACCCCAGCTCTTGTATGCATAAATGAATGAACCTTAAAAAAAAAATAGAATGCATGTTCAGTGCAGTAAATACAAAATGATCACAATTTTTAAAAATAAAAGATGCATGAACGTATGGGCACAAAAGTAGTATTAGAAGATCAAAATTAGAATGCTAATATTCCTCTGTGGTAGGATTACAGGGTGGTGTTTAGTTTTTTCTTGATCGCTTTATTTGGGTACTTTAAAGTGGTGCTGTGACTATCTGAAAAAAAAGAAAAAGAGGCAGACATTCTATATAGAGCTTTTTTTCCTTGTGAACATTTGTTTTGTTGGGATGTAGGAGATAGATTGAGAAATGTCCGTGGTGATTTTTTTAAGATTAATTAGTTAATTTTTAAATTTTTTTACAATGTTTGTTTTCTTTTCTCAGGCGTAGCCCCACAGAATTTCCACCACCTGTGCACCATCACCGTAGTCCCTTGTGTTCTTTCTGCCCTCGCCTTAGTCTCTTTTGCGCCCCCTCCCCTGCAGACTGTCTCTGAGTTACAGTTGTCTTTTTATTGTGGTTTGGCGTGTTGTGTTTTTTACTGTTATTATTTTTTTAACCTCGTTCCTCATTTGGTTCCCCTATATTTCTCCTATAAATGAAACCATCCAATATTTTTCTTTTTCCTGTTGACTTATTTCACTGAGCATGATCACTTCTAGCTCTGTTCGTGTTGCTGCAAATGGCACTGTTCTATCTTTTTTGATTGCTAAATAGTATATCACTGGGTATATGTACCACATCTTCTTGATCTGGTCTCCTGTTTTTGGGCATTTGGGATGTTTCCATGTTTTGCCTATTATAAGTAATGCTGCAGTAAACATAGTATCCTTTTGAATTAATGTTTTTTTGTGTCCTTTGGGTAGATCCCTATTAGTGGAATTGCCAGGTCATGTGCTAGCTCCATTTTTAGTAGTCTGAGGAACCTCCACACAGCTTTTCGTAGTGGTTTGACCAGTTTGCATTCCCACCAGCAGTTTAGTGATTTTTTTAAAACTGGAAAAGAGTGTGCATTCCACACACAACAAAGATGACAAGGGGAGAGCTTGCTTGTAAAATGAGATGGATTCAAATTAGAGGGTGGGTTAGAAAAAATTTAATCAACTCCCTTTTTTTACAGATGAAAAAATAAAGTTCAAAACTTATCCAAGGCCACAAAAATAGTGTTTAGAAACCACACAATAATTGAATTTTCTTATCCCAAGTATCTTTATTTTTATCTGTCTTTCTACTTATGTACAATGCAGTAGTTGGCAACTATGGGTTTGGGTTTGTTTGGGTTTTTTTTTTTTAGTCTGAATAAAAGAAAAGGAAAAATTTTAGGATAAAAAGGAAAAGGAAAATTTAAATAACATAGTAATTATCTTTTTTTCCTTATTTTTGAATTAGCATTTAAAAAAAAGCCCCACTTTTTACTTATCTTCAGTACAGCTCATTTGAAATTAAGCCTATAAGTAAAACTTCATCCTGCTGATTTAAATAGCCCTCTTTCTTGCATGCTTCCATTTTCCCCAGTCAGTTATATTAATCTTCTCGACGCCAAAGACTGATTATGAATAAAAATGAAAATCAACTGTTCCTATGTATTCTCCTAAAATCTGAGTTATTGATGGCTGATACAGTATTGTTTCATGTAATTTTAATTAAGGAATAAAATGTTGTCAAAGAAAATAACACATTTGTATTAGGTAGGTGATATGGTGTCTGTTATATGTTTATACACCCAGCACTGCTTACTGAGTTCTGTCACCAACGAGGTACCATGCTGTAGCTGGATTTAAAGGGTTGATTGAATCAAACCCAGGCCTGACTTTGGAGCTCACCATCTAGTGTTTAATAGTTTCTGCTAAATTATATTTGATAAGGCAGGAATCATGCCTTATTCATCAGTCTGAATGTAGTAAATTTTCTTTGAATGTGTGTAGTATAAATGACTGACTTTGCCAAGGGTTACTTTGTCCTCAACGAAGGAGTAGTTATTATTACCCTAGACTTATACTTGTGGGAGTTGAGAAATAACAGAAGAAATTCTGATATAAACTCACTACTTATGTTAATTTGTTCTTTCCAAAACCTGTCGTTCAGGTCACCCCAAATTAGGTCTAATAATCTGCTTATAAGAAAATTCCTGACAAGAGAACTCATTTAAATGTGGCCATCCAGTTGTAAAGCAGACAACTTTGGTGTTCAGAGACTGCTGTCGTGTGGTACAACAGATCATCATCATCATTATTGTAATTTGGTTATTGAAAAGGAAAACTTTGACATTTATTTTACAGTGTTCTTCACAGTTGCATGAGATCATTTGGGGACGTAATCTGTGAGAGTATATCACCCAGCACATTTAAAAATGAATAATAGATTTCAATACTTGATGGAAATCTCTAAAGTAATATATTTTTTAGTGACCAGAATATTGGGAGCTTTTAAAATTTTGTAGATTATTATTGTAAGGCAAATGTATCTTCGTTTGTGGACATTTCAGTCAAATTAAGAGTTTAAGAAGCAAATGATCTCTGAGAAATTATCCATTGTTTCCCCTATAAATAAATGTTTCTACCTTAATTTACCTGGGAAGGTAAACACAATCTGAAAAAAAGCAAAGACTTTGCCTCCCTAGGTCTAGCCCACTTAACAAAGTGGCTCTTATAGCTAGCCTCTACTGCGTTTTCCAAAGGAAACCCTCTGCGCTCATATAAACGGGGGAAGAGAACAGCTGTAAGTGACTTTGTGTTCTGATATGGTTCTGGCATCTGGACAGAATCTTTTCTGTAGCCTGTGCTTTGTCACTTTCTAGCAAGAACAAATACAAGGCACCTGGTCGTAAGATTCAACCAGTCCACAAGATTCCAGACCTCCTTGAGGGTAGGAGAAACAAATCCCAGTAATAGTCACAGCATTTGGCTGTCATTTTCAGATTCTTTAGAGACTAGTGAATGAGCAGGCACCATGCTAGGATGAAACACATGGACTTGGAGCTCAGAGGGTATGTACTCTGAACTGAAATCATGAGCAAGAACATCTGATATGTATGTGTCTCATACACAATGAGGGAGGGAGGACTACAGATGGAAATGTCATATGCAGCTGCTTTTAGCACTTGGCTCTCACTGATGGAGCTTCCATCCCACCCCTGCCACCACACCTACCCTCTTCCTGCATGAAAGCCATTTAGGGCTCTTTAGTTCTCATCCTGCTCACTGTAAAACAGACTATAATTTATGTCTTTTGCATCAGTCTAGTTCATGGCTGGTTGATGTGCATGATAAACTGTAACAGTGACTGGCTCAGTTATTGTGTGGGTCAAGAGAGTGTACCTAAGACAGACGGTTCCGGGGCCCTGCCCTGAAAGATAAGAAATATGGCTTATGGTCCTAATTAAGCTACTTGTTGATGTCCTCTGAACAAATCACTTTCTTTTACCACTTTCTACCTATACAATTAAGCCTGTAATCCTGCATAGCTTCAGAAAACAAGCTATTTCTTCCATCTGGAATTCTCTTCCCTTCCCTTTTCCATTGTGCCCTTATCCAATTGAAGTTGAAACGTCAATTTCTTGAGAGACCTTCACTTACCCTATGTTCTTACTGCTCAATACCAGGTAGTCCCCCAGTTTACACTGTAGCACCTAGACTAATTATTTCCTATAAACTCTCAGTTCTATTAGGGTGGGATCATATCTGTCTTTTGCATCTGAATCTTCAGCACAGTATATTGTGTCATGCACACATTGGGTGCTTAATTTGTTGAATGAATAAATGATGAAATATATCTCATAATCACTTGAAGATTCCTTGTGAAAACCCACCATTGAACTCTCTGTGCTTTCCTGATCATGAAGGTATTATCAAAAGCTAGTGCTGAATGAGAGCCAGAGGGACTGCTGTTTATTGTCCAGCTCAGGTATTTCCTGACAACTACTTGCCTTTCATCACAATCTAAATTCTTATCCTCATGGCAAATTGTTCCCAGTTCCCTCAGCAGTCATTTCCAGGAAGATGGCAGTCTGTGCTCATTATAAATGAAACCAGGAGTCCAAACTGGCTTTCAGAGTTGAGTATTGTATTTCCTCATATTTTAGGACCAATTTAAAGAATCATTAAACTCCCATAGAAAGATTTCATGTTATCTATAATTACATTTGAAAATGAGTTTGCCAATTTAAAATAAATTCTTACCAAAATACCTTCTTCTTATTAACCCTAGTTGTTTCTGAAATGTTTAATATTTATGTTTTATGTATACAAGAACTGAGTTATAGGCCAGAGGTATGGGGGTGAGATAATTTACCAGAGATAGAGGGGGGAACAGAACAGGCAGATAGACTGAAATCTGTTGCTGAGGGGAGCAGCAGGTGAGGCAGGAGAGGTCTGCTGCGTCATGTGGGTCAGCTCCCTTGCTGGGGATAGAACTCATGCTGCAGTGGCTGCAGATGCTTCCTAGCGCAGTGGTTAACCCCTTGTGTCACCAGGGAGGCCCCCTTTTAAAAAATTTTTTTTTGTTGTTTTTGTGTAGAAGAACTGGGGTGTAGGCCAGAGATGCAGAGAGTGAGAAGGTTTGCCATAGGGTGGAGAGCAGAACCAGCAGATTTACTGAAATACACTGCTGAGGGAAGCAGTGGGTGAGGCAGGAGAGGTCTGCTGTCCCACACGTGGGTCCCCTCCCTGACTGGGGATTGAACTCAGGCCATAGTGGTGATAGCACTGAGACTTAACCCCTAGGCCACCATGGAGGCCCTGTTTCTGAAATATTAATCAACATTTAAGTGTATCTAATTCAGGTTAGTTTTACAGTTGAACCAAAGAAAACCAGCTTGATGTCAATGATTAATTGATTGATTGATTCAGCCAGTAATTATCAATGAACACTGTCAGACACTATTCTAGCTATTTGGGGGTATCAGTAAATAAAACAGATTCTTACCCTCAAGGAAATAATTATAGGACTACTGTGATACAAATCGTATGCATCCAATATCCTGTTGCTCCTCTGCTTTTCCCAGCTTCCCTTTAATAAATTTGGGGTTATGTGATTATTTTTGGCCTGTGAAAGTGACTTATGACTTTCAGGCTAAGGAAGTTGTAAGCTGGTGTGCCTCTGCTAATCCTATTTCTCCATGTCATAGAACCTCAAAGACTACATTCTCCACATAGTGCAGTTACAAAATGTTGGCACCTGAGCAAAACAACAACCTTCACTGGTTGCCAACCTGCATTGTATATAACATATAAGTTGTGTGGGATAGAAGTTTTTGTTAGGCAGCCATTAAGAATTCGGGGTTTGACTACGGGGACAGCCAGCATTAACTGTAAGTAATACAGTCCCTGTGACTTATTTAATAGCTCTCATGTACTGGGCACACGACTACACCCTTGTAATAATGACTTACTGTTGCTAAAACACTGACAGTTCACTTTTCTTGCCAAAAGGGAGGCATGTTCATCAATATTCATTCTTAGCTACTATATTCATTCTCTCTAATGTGCTTTTTAAAAAAAACAAACAAAAAACAGAAACAGCAGTAAGATTGATGTAGGTCTTGAAATTTTAGAAGGAAAAAAAGGATTTTAGGTTTAACAGACTGAAATATATTGAGTCATTATACTATTTCTATAACTGAGTAGTTTATTTAATCTGCCTTTTTTCTTCACAGATAAAATTGGGGCTAATCTCCACATTTTGTTCCTAACATCACAAGGTTATTACGGTGACTAAAATTAGCTAACATAAACTGCAAAGAATGTCCACAATTATAATATGGCCATTCTTGTTGACTATAAGACAACCATCTGTAAGGTACAACTTTATATACCATTAATAAAAGGAAATAATGCTGCAAGATATTTTATGACACATATGTGCTTGCTCTTTTTTTAAAATCTGTTTGTAGGTCTAACTTTATTTTTTTTTTCTAAACCATCATTCCTTTTATCCTCTTGTCCATTTCCCTCCCTATCCCTCTTTAACTCAGAACCCTCAGGATTTTTAATGATGTCCACTAGGGTTTGCAAATACTTTACATTGTCTGCTGTGTAAATGTCCAGTATTCTTATTGTGCCCACTTACTTTGCTACATATGATTCTCTCAGATTCTGCATTTCATCCTTTCTTATGGCTGTATAATACTCCACAGTGTGTCTGTACCTCATCTTCCATTGATTTGCCCATCAGTGGACAGGCTGACTGTTTCCATGCTTTAAATATTGTAAATAATGCTGCTGTGAACATTGTGTTGGTGATTTCATATTCTGTGTATATATATATCTTAAGAGTGGGGTTCCCAAGTCATATGGTATTTCCATCTTTAGTTTTCTAAGGTAAATACAGATTGCTTTCCATAATGGTTGTACTAGTTTGCATTTCCACCAAAAGTGTTAACAGGTTCCAGATGTTCTACTTTAGAGCAGTAGGCTCAAGTCAGTAATCCTCACTACACCCCCACCCCTCCAGGTCTCCAGCAGTGCACCCACTATCCTGTGTGCCAGTTCTCCCACCCCCTTATCCAGTGCAGTGCGAGGTCCCAAGGAGTCCCCCATGTTGGCGTGTAACTAAGTCATCAGCTGCAGGTAACTGCACAGCCGCTGCTCATCACTCTTATGTGATGGACTCTCTGTCCCCTTAACACTATAAACAAGTTCACTTAAAATTCTTTCGACACTTTGCTGCTGGACCTGTGCTTCTGTTGTGTGTGGTGGCGTCTGTTTTTCCCCTCATAGTTTTTTTGGTTTTGTTTTACTGCTGTTTAGTTGTAGTAACTGGAGGAGGTGAGCCTAGAGTCTTCTTCTTTAACATTGATTTTTATCATATGTCACATTTGTTCATTAAAAAGGAAATTGTTAAGGTCGTCCAAATGGTCTTCATATTCAGTCTGTCTTCCGAGTCACGTTTCAAGGCTAAATTGGTGCTGTCTGTATCTTTCAATGCGGTTTTGCTGTCTTGTCCTCTGCTGTGGAGGGCACTGGTGATTCAGCATTCCTTCAGCGGGCCCCGCCTTTTCTTTTTCTTTTTTCTTTTGAGATTCTCTTTCAAGCTTTTGACATCTTTTCTGCTTGTTTTGATGTTGATGCTTTCTGGATCTTACTAGAAGGAGCCATTGGGAGGTTTTCAGGCAACAACTAGTATTTTTGTTTCTTATCTAAATGATGCTTAAATGTTGTTGACTGAAAGGCCCGTGGGTTTCAGTTTTCTAGTCATGCCACCAGGAATAAGAACCAAGTTTGCTGAGGAGCAGGCAATAGCAGCTACATTGAAAATGCCAAACAGTAGAAACAGTTGAAAATTGCCAATAGTCTTAATTTCAGATATGTTAAAATGTGGAAATAAATATATCTTGGGAAAGACAAACTATTGCTTTTTTTTTTTTTTTTTAACCAAATAAAGAGATTCATTAAGGCCCTAAACAAACTCATCTACCCAGGAGCTCACAGGTCTCTCTTTAATTTAAATCCCATTGTTAGCACTCTAATCCAAGCCTTTACGATCTTAAATCTTGGACAATGCAATAAGATTGAGTTTGGGGTTTACAGGAAAGAGAACTGGCTTTGGAATGAGTCTGACTCAGCTCTACCATTTTTTGGTTGTACTACTTTTGAGGCCAAGTCACTGCTCTGGGGGAAATTTCTAATTCACCAGGCTTTAGGGGAGACTTAATGTATGCAAAGCATGTTGTAAAGAGACAAATCTGTACACAGAGAGAAGAGAGGTAACATCTGTTGTGTGCCAGGAACTGGGCTTGGTACTTTGCATACTCTCATCCATCAGATGTAAATGCAAAGGTATGTAGTGTCTTTACGGTCACCTTGCTATTTCCATTTTATGCTTTGGTATTTTTTTTTCTAAAATATCCTTTTTGTTGCCTCATGCTTTGAAGCAGAAATTTTCTATGACTACTGTTTGAATCATAAGCAAGTTGATGACTATGATCACAGATCTGCAGTCTCCTACTTGCTCTTGACTTGTAGCCAGAAACATTTGAAATGAAACCCTTAGGCTACCAGTTCCTGCCTTCTCTGAGACCCTGGTGCCAAAAATAGCCCCCAAGGACTATGCAGAAAATTTTTACTTATGGTAAAGAGTTACAGGCAGATCCAAGATTCAGGTTGTTGACCTAAAAAGGTATTTAGAAAATCTATGCAGAGTCAGATGCACAAAAGTTGGCATCCAGACCTGGCCATAGAAACCAGAGACCCCAGAGACAAGGAGATTATGTTTAGAACTTTATTCATGGAAGAAAAAGTTTAAAAAGCAAGAAATCTAATACTAGGGAATAGACGTATCAAGCAGGAACCCCCCAAAACATGATTACTTTTGAAGCCGACTCCTTGAGTTGACTTTGTCTTTTCAAGGCCTTCCAGCAGGAACAACTGGAGCTCTTGAGTGGGACTGTAACTTAGACTACAAGTTAGGAATATTGATTCAAGTGCAAAGCCTATAGGGAATTGGGATTAAGAGCTAAGCATGTTACTGTACCAGGCATTTGAAATGCTATCTTTATAGATGGGGGTGAGGTGGATAGGGGTGTGTGTAAAGCAATAAACTTTATTGTATGTCCACAGAATAGAGGACTTTGTGAGTCTCAGAGGAGCAAAGACCCACAAAACTGGAACTCCAAAGACCCATCTCAAGGTCACCTGCTGTACTACGCCTTCTCCAGCAGCAATGTTAAAATGTTTCGTTAGTGCTCAGTGTAGCACTCAGATTGTTTCCTAATTATCTCATGTATGTACATAGTGACTTTAAAAATTTTGAGCTCGAGGGCAGTAAAGCATCTTTTAAAAAATATTCTGGGGCCTCCCTGGTGGCGCAGTGGGTTAAGCAATGCACTATGAAACAAACCGCAGCCACTGCAGCACAAGTTCGATCCCTGCTGCCGGCCAGGGCGGGGACCCACATGGTGCAGCAGACCTCTCCTGCTGTGC
>JAGFMF010011645.1:5646471-5667672 GCA_019455555.1 Galemys pyrenaicus | reverse complement strand
CTCTCTGTGGTGAATCCTCTCACCCCCCTACACCTCTGGCCTGTACCCCAGCGCTTGTATGCATAAATAAATAAATCTTTAAAAAAAAAAAAAAAAGAAAACATACAGATAGCAAACAGGCACATGAGAAAATGTTCATCATCACTTATCACCAGTGAAATGCAAATCAAAACTAGGATGAAATATCACCTCACACCTGTGAGAATGGCCTCTATCAAAAGGCCATAAAAAGGATGTGCTTGTAAGGATGTGGAGAGAAAGGAATCCTGTGCACTGTTAGTCTAGCCTTTTTATGGAAAACAATACTGAGGTCCCTCAAAAAAATTAAAAAGATCTACAATATAATCCAGATAGATAGATTCCACTTCTGTTTATCCAAAGAATTCAAAAACTCTAATTTAAAAGGATATATGTGCCCCTGTGTTCATGGCAGCACTATTCACGGTAGCCAAAATAATGACACAATGTAAGTGCCCATGAACAGATGAATGAATAAAGAAGATATGATGTTGAATATACGCAATGGAATACTACTCAGCTATAAAAAATGTGAAATCTGTGCGTGTGACAACCTGGGTGAAACTTGAAGGGAATTATACTAAGTAAATAAGTCAAAAGAGAAAGAGACAAATGCTGGATGACATATGTGGAATATGAAGAAACAAAGTAAAGGAACAGAAAAAACAAACACTTGGACTCTGACTGAAGAGCTGACCTTATCAGGTGGGGGAGGAGGTGGGAGCAATGGTTTGTGGTGGAGCGTGCTGGTACTTTGGTGTTAAGTATGGTATGGTATGTAATCACACATTTTATTTGAAGAACCTGTACTCCTAAAACAGTGATGGCAGTCAGTGTCACCTCAATAAAAAAGAAAGCAATTCAGTTTTTGTAGAAGTAGAAAATATTTCATTGTCACAAAAAAGCATTTTCTATTGTTGGCTGACTTCACTTTCCTTTCTAATCTGGTGTTATATGGGGGTAAAGTAAGGAAAAGTGTTTATATTAATAAACTAGGCTAACTACAAATGGGCTGGATTATTGTAATTAATTTCCCTACTGCCACTAATATGAAAGTATGCTCATCAGAGCTGTGAATCAAAGTTGGAAGGGGTGATTCAAAAAAAGTGAATAGAATTAAATATAAGTTTGTGTAGTTCAAGCTAGAAAAAAATAACACATATGCAGGATAAACTATATAACATAACAGAAGCACATGAGAAGAATGCTTGGAAGTTTTAGTAGATAGAGACAATCTAAATTAATGACTGCTGGGCCTCCCTAGTGGTGCAGGGGTTAAGCACCACACTGTGAACCATCTGCAGCCCCTGCAGCACAAATTCGATCCCTGGCCCGGGAGCTGACCCACATGACTCTCAGGTCTTGCCCGCTGCTCCCCTCAGCAGTATATTTCAGTAGATCGTCCTGTTCTGCTTCCCTACTCTGTCTCTGGTGACTTCTTACCCCCCACACCTCTGACCTATACCCCAGTTCTTATATGCATAAATACATAAATATTTTTTAAAAATTAATAACTGCCAAGAAAAAATATATAAGCTGAATTAAAGGAAGCATGGATTCTAAACAAAGGAGATGACAAATTTACTCTACTCTGCTTAGATTTCTAAGCACTGCAATTTAAGACGGAAATGATCAAACTGAGCTATATTTAGAAGAGAGTAATATTCATGGTTAAAGAATATGAGAATGGTTATTAGATGTGTTGTTTGAAGGTGAAAATATTGGGGGTATGATTTCTTTATTCCCCACCTGTAATAACATGGGGAAAGGATTCCATTCATTTCATATAGTAGCATGAAACCGGCTAGGAAAGGAGGGTGGAAGCTTCATTGAGGTGTATTTCTAGTTCAGAATGCTAAAGAAATGTGTAAAAATGACATGAAATTTGAGAAGTTTTCTCCAGATCTTGAAATGCTGCTACAGAAACAGAAACTGAGCAGCACTCTCTCTTTCTACCCAAAAAAGGGTTCAAACCCATCAGACCCGGTGTCTAGTCATCAACATTATCCAAAAGCAGCCTTCAGCCACCCGTCTGCGTTGTGAAGCGAGAACTACAACTGTCTTGACCAGGACAGAGTTCTTTGCGTGTGGGAGTTGGAGTGCTTACACTAGAAAAAGCTCACGCAGACCTCCGTGAGTTGATCGCCCCAGAGGTGAAGGAGTTTTACATAAAGTAGACTCCTCTAAGGCATGGTTGAGACAAATATGAAAGATAGGGGCCTTCCTGGTGGCGCAGTGGGTTAAGCAATGCACTATGAAGCAAACTGCAGCCACTGCAGCAAGAGTTCGATCCCTGCTGCCGGCCAGGGAGGGGACCCACATGGCGCAGCAGACCTCTCCTGCCTCGCCCGCTGCTTCCCTCAGCAGTGTGTTTCAGTCTATCTGCCTGTTCTGCTCCCTGCTCTGCCTGTGGTGAATTCTCTCACCCCCCACACCTCTGGCCTGTACCCCAGTGCTTGTATGCATAAATAAATAAATCTTTTAAAAAAATATGAAAGATACACAATAAAACCTTCATTGAATCAATACATGAATGAATAAGGGCATTGCCTTTTTTCATTCATATACATGAAATTTCTAGATATGTGAAACTTTCTTATACCAACAAATTTAGGCAAATTAGATGTCTTAAAATATGTTATATTGTTCCCTGTGCTCCTATTCATACAATATTGAATTTAGATTTGTCTTTTTTTTTAATAGGAAAAATTAGAATTGCAATATAGGACAATAAAACAAAATAGTTGTAAGACTAGTTTTGAGAGGTGGGTTTGAACCTTTTGTTAGTTACAAAATGTCAAGTTACTTAATCTGTGTCTTAGTTTTCTCAACTGTAAATAAGGGATAATCTCTGTACCTCCTGCACAGAGTAGGTCCCAACCACCCCATTAAAGCACTCAATAAATAGGAGGTACTGTATCATTGTTGTTAATAACCACCAGAGTTATTGTCTGCATTAAATAGCTCCAGCCGGTTGCATTGTCTTCTAAATCATCTGCATAGACACTGCTTTCTGGTTGATATTTTAATTTTTTTCACCTTGTGCATATTTACTGACAGAGCAAGATTGTGTAACAGAGGTAGAGCTACTGTCTACTATGAGTGTCTCTGGTCTATATACCTGAACCTTTTATCCTCCACACAATTGAATAACTGTGACGACACTTAAACCTCACAAAGAGCAAAGTACATGTGGGTTTTGATGTCTATTTACCCTTTTATGTCTAGTCCCTGGACTGTTTCAAATACTCGGGAGTTCAGCAAACTTTCCTACCTTTCCGTGGGGCGTTACGAAAATCAATCTGCCAGTTTTACCAGCAGTTTGAAGTTAAAATGATTATTTTCAAACATAATTTTTGCAAAGGCTCTTCTCTTTGTTCTGCCACTCATTTTGTCAAAAAATAATTCTTTATCCTTCTCTTATGGTTCCTCAGATACAGAACTACTCAGACGCAATTGCTTCTGAATCTCATTAGTTTTCACTGGAAAACCTAGGAAAGGAACATCTGACAGTAATAGTTTTTTCCTTACAGCATTGTCCTCGATCCCGTGCTGAAGAAGCAGTAAATAATCATGCATTTGAGATCCATCAGGAGAAGATTCACATGCGCAAAGGAACGTTGCGGCTTCCGTGGCGGTACCCCTCACGTGGCTGCACCCTTCTCTGTCGTCCTCCTGCCTAGAGATCCAAGCCTTCTAGCCTGGGGCTGTGGGCTGCCGCTTAGACCCTGTGCTCCTCATGTCAGGACTGGGGTTGTTCTGTTCAGTCAGTAGGTTTTTTTTTTAAAGATTTATTTATTTATGCATATAAGAATGAGGGTGTAGGCCAGAGGTGCAGGGGGTGTAAGGATTCACCAGACACAGAGTGGGGAGCAGAACAGGCAGACTGACTGAAACACACTGCTGAGGGAAGCAGCGGGTGAGGCAGGAGAGGTCTGCTGTGCCCTGTGGGTCACCTCCCTGGCCGGGGATCAAACTCATACTGCAGTGACTGGCTATAGCTTGCTAATGCCCTGTCTTTAATCTCTGCATCACCAGGGAGGCCCTTCAACCAGTAGGTGTTTCCTGAAAGAGAGAAAATACACCAGAAGAGCATATTAAAGTCAAGCATGCTGCCATTAGTTTCAGGTCTGTTTGAAAACTAGAATTTTTAAAAAAAATCTCTTAAGTCCAAAGTTAACCTATTTGAAACTGACCCTTGGGAGTTAGCCTCCTGTCTAAAGATTTAGCTGTAAGTAAACAATCTGAAAAAAATTAAGACCTTGTTTTTGATCGGACTGGTCAAAGAAAGACTTTTGTGGGTAAAAGTTCACTAGGCTAAACAATGGAGACATCTGTGAGTCGAATGTGGCCCTGGCTCGGAAAGCAGGGGTCTTAGTTCACCTTGGCTCGACACCTTTGTGGGAGGACATGGGCACAGACAGCGAGGTTCACGGCTCAGAGTATTTTGCAATATTTGATCTTTGATATTAGGAGAGGTGATTAGCAGAGACCGTGTCCTGTAGTTAGGCATTTATCTAGGTTTAGGGAAAATGGGAACAAATGTCAACGGTGTTGGTCTTCATTTAGCAGATAAACTCCTGAATCATTTTTTAAATGATTAAAAAGTAAAAGGAAACAAGTAGCAGGAGCTTTCTCACTCCCTTGGCTTGGTATCTTCTCAAGCTGCCTGTAGATTCTCACTGTAGATTCTCAAGCTGCCTTTTTAAAAAACCATCCAGGGGCCTTCCTCGTGGTGCAGGGGGTTAAGACACAGCACTATGATGCTATTTGTAGCCATTGCAGCATGCGTTCGATCCCTGGCCAGGAAAGTGACCCACATGGTGCAGCAGACCTCTCCTGTGTTTTCTGCTGCTCCCCTCAGCAGTGTGTTTCAGTAGATCTGCCTGTTTTGCTCCTCACTCTGTCTCTGGTGATTCTTCTCACCCCCCCACGCCTCTGGCATATACCCCACTTCTTAATAAATCAAACATCAATAAATAAATCTTTAAAAAAATAAAAATAAACCATCCAGATTTGAAAAGATTATCAGCCAATCTGACCCAACCCTGATTTAAATTTTATCTTTAACCTTTGGGAGATAGGAAAATGAACTTAGTCCTTCCTTAATGAACCTCCACATTAGGAGAGGCCTATATTAATCATTTTTTCAAGAGTGTGAAGGTAGTTACCCTCATGAATTTGCCTGTGTGCTCTAGCTGTGCTACCATATGTCCTAAATGATCAGATTTTACTTAGATCCTTTAGAAGTTCTTTACTCCACTGATCACAGAATTAAGAAATTTTTCATTTTGTAAAAATAGGATTATTTTAGCTGTCCCTCATAGCTAAACAGTTAATAGTTCTTTTAACAAGCATGATGTACAAATCTGTTTTAGGCTGAGGGAAGTTTGTTGAACAACAGTGACCTTTCACTCCCTAAGACATCTTACCAAGGTAACAGTCATACCCTCATATGACTAATGCACACCAAAAGAACAGTGCTTATCACAAGCACTGCTAGAATTATCCTGCCTCTCCTTACTTTAGTGTAAGTGGTCCTTACAGTGGGGTGTTAACCACACAGACCTGCTAGTGCGAGCAATATTCATAGTCTGCTCTCAAACCTCTCGTTTCACCATGGTTTCAGCCCAGTGAACCCCAAAGGACTGCAGAAGGAAGATCAGCAAAATTAAATGCCCTTATTCCCATCCCCTCCACACACACACCACCACCACCATAAGAGAAAGTTGGTTTCAAGAACAAATGAAATTAGTGATATGAGTGGACCACGTGACATTTTTTTTCTATGTCCTAGTTTTAATGTATCAGTGGTCGCATACTGTATAACCTTGCTGATGGTCCCAGATACTCCAGCAAGACACCGTACCTTTCCCAGTAGACTGCCTTGTAGGTAATCCAGTCTCTGATCTTGCTTCCCTATCCCGGGTCTGACAACCCTGCCGTTTCCTAACCTCCCACTGTGGGAGGACGCCCACCTGCCTGCGGGTGCTCTAGACTTTACCCATGGAGTGTGTCTCATTCTGGGAGCTGTCTCTTGCTGTTCCCCGTAGTTTTCTCTCTGTTCAGTCAGAAAAAAACCCAAGTGCGTCAGACAGTCCCACAGAGAATCCAGGTGGCCTTTGGCACTCCGGTTCCGCGGAAGTCATGTGGTCACACAGGCCTCCAGGGGTGACCCTGCACCACTGTGAGTAGCAGATATGCCTCTTTATTCTTAGAATTCTCTGTGCACTGACTGTTGGGACACAAGTGTGTGCACGTGCATGTGCATACACACCCTTTTCAAGGACAGAGGGACAAATGTCAAATCAGAGTTGTAATATAAAACTCTCCAGTGCCTGTAAAGTGAGTTCAACCCGTGGACATGTCTGAGTGGTGTAGTGTTTTGTCGTGACTGCTGTCTTTAAACAGTTTTTACTGTCTTAAGAGGAGCATGTCATTCTCATTTTCCCCAGTCTCTCTTCCTTCCTGGTGTTTCCATCCAGTTTCATCAGCCACTTGTATACAGGCCTGACCTCTGAAAGTATTTGAGTTTGAGATCCCTGTACCTAAACCCATAAGGACATTGATATACATTATCTAATTACCTTGTAATATGTGAACATATCTCCCTCCCTTCCCGCCACCCCTTGTGCTCCTAGACTTTGCCCCTTGGATCTTCATGTCATAATAGGTCACTCCTTAGCTACTCCCTGACCACGTGAAGTTTCTAAATGTTCCTTTAAGAATCTAGGTAGATTCTTAGCAAGACATACCCACTCTCCCTGCCTTTGAACTCTGGATGGAGGGGATGACTGAATCTTCATGTCACTTTGGTGGAAGTCATATTCCAGGTTCTTCCTTAGTATTCTCAGTGATATTGTTTGGGATACTAATAAGGAATTATAACTTTCGAATTTAGTTTAATGATTTTTAATTTCTCTCTGTTAAGGCCATGAAACATTTTCATTTGTTCAACAAATATTTATTGAGTTCCTACTATGAGTCAGGCATACCAGTGCTGGAAATAGAGCAATGAACAAAACAAAGTTCCCTGCCATTGTGAAGTTTACATGCTACTAAGGGAAACAATTTCAGTCTCCACAGAAGAGAGCCCACTGTTAATGTCTGCAATGCAGAACATTTAATACACTTTGGCTTTAATTCAGAATTATCTGGCTTACATATGCATCTTTCAGGAGATTTTATCTCAACTCAAAGTAAGTGCATAGTATTAAATATTCATTTAGTAATAAAATGTTTAAATATAACCAGTTTTTGAGTAGTTAGTTCAAGAGACAGGGAAGACTATAAAAGACACCAAGTCTTGGACTTATTCTATGCACTAATTAGTTCAGACGCTTGAGTTTCGTAGCTGCATTATGCCAACCTAACCATTGCTTCAAAAATATACAGTTGGAAATGAGAGAAGTGAAATGATACTTGTCTATTAGCACTATTGGAAAAAGAACGTCAACAGCCCTATGATGGTGTTCGACAGGCATGCAGGGCATAGTGTTGTGATCGAATGTGGCACAGGGTCCTCTTCTAACTGAAAGCTCTCCAGGCTCCCTGTGCTCCACCAGCAGGAGGACCGTGAGGGGTTTCTTTTCCTTGGATGAGATCCTTGGGATGGGACTGCAGTCCCTTTATTTCTGAGCAGCTTCTGTGGTATAATCCTCTGTCTTCAAGAAAGTCTCTGAATTAAATTATTGATGCAGACATTTAAAGACATAGCACATATAAAAAAAAATAAAGACATAGCACATATAAAGGGGTGTTTTGAATTTTTCAGCTGGTCACTGTATTGTTCAGATACCTCTGGAAGACCCAGCTGCCAAGGCTCCAAGAACGCGAGGATCTAGGAAAGAATCACTCTAAGGGAAGAGGACCACAACACAGGGCCGTAATGCTGGGAAGACACTAGATTCATATTTGAGTCCTCGAGGAAGGGAACTAAAATAAACAGCGTGTAATGATGTAATACCTAAAAAAAAGTAGTTTCCATAAGGTCTCTGTGAGCCATCAAGAACTTAAAGCAGCGCTTTGAGATCTGCTGAGTCATTGTCAGAGCATATTTGGGGTGAAGAGTGCTTTAGCAGTTGGAATGTCTATCACAAGCATAACAGGCTGGAATGGGCAACACTGGAGCCTCAGAAGAAGCAGAGACAACATCACACTGCTGTGAGCACTGGCTGTGCCTCAGACGGCAATGGCCTCGGGTGCTTTTGGCCTTAACTTGCATAACTGAAGGTACAGGTTGGCTTCAAGATGGCAGGGAATTGCAATGAATCAACCAGAGAGAATGCACACAAGATTGGTAAGTGTAGTTAAGATTGGTTCCAGAGATTTCTTGCTATCAGAGAAGGAAGTTATAAATATGGAAGGAGGAGGGCTAAAGTGAACCTTGTAGTGCTAGACTGAAATTGGAAATATTAATATGAGCAGCTTGTGTTGAAAGTTTTTATGTGTACATGTGTCTGTGTGTGAGTCTGTTTTCTAAGAAGACCTGAAACAAACACATGGAAATGAACATACTCAAAACCCAACCTGTCAAATACTATTATTCTCTGCTAAAGGAACCAGGGCTTCTTAAAGAAGTAGCTGATTTCAGTGCTATGAAAATACAAAAAAAACATGGAGTATCTTGTTTCAACAAGTTAGGAAACTCAAGGAATTTTGGAGATGTGTCAAAAGGATAGTTTGAAGGGACTCACTATCCAAATCATGGACAGTGTGAGACTCATAATAAATAGAGTTAGTAAGATTATAATCCTTTGAATAAAATAGCAATCTGCAGATCTCAAGGTATACATAAATAGCTAAACAAATCATGGAGAATTTTTTTTCCCTTACAATGGGGTGCCGACTTAAAAATACAGGCTTATAAAATCACTGTTTGGCAGTCAAGAATCACCAGTGGAGGGGTTTCCCTGGTGGCGCAAGGGAAAACACTGCACTAGGAAGCACCTGCAGCCACCGTAACACAAGTTGGATCCCCGGCCAGGGAGGAGATCCACATGGTGCAGCAGACCTCTCCTGCCTGGCCCGCCTGCTGCTCCCCTCAGCAGTGAATTTCAGTCAATTTGCTTGTTCTGCTCCCCGCTCTGTCTCTGGTGAATCCTCTCACGCTCCACATCTCTGGCCTGTACCCCAGCTCTTGTATGCATAAATAAAAAAATAAAAGAATCATCATTAAAAGGAAAAAAATGATCAGTGGATGTTAAAAATAGTGGGTAAAGTTTTTTTTGTTTGGTTGGTTTTTAAAATTTTTAAAAAATATTTATTTATGTATACAAGAACTGGGGTACAGGCCAGAGGTGCAGGGGTTAAGAGGATCCACCAGAGACAAATTGGGGAACAGAACAGGCAGGTGAACTGAAACACACTGCTGGTCCCCTCCCTGGCCTGTGGCAGGGCTCGAACTTGTGCTGCAGTGACTGTGCTGTGCCTCATAATGAGGTGCTTAACCCATTGCACCACCAGGGAGGCCCCCTAGTGGGTAAAGTTTGATGAGGAACAGGATATTTAGGAAGTCTCCAAGTAATCTCCCCATAAGATATTGGTTAACTATAAAGGGGGAGAAATGCTAATTTTAAAGTGCAGAGACCTGACTTTATGCCATATGGGTTCTCCCTTGCTTTACAACATACATTGACACTGGGCACCCAGTGAAGGGGCTTTGACACTACCTTAACTGAGTCGTTAGCAGTAGCTTCAGCCATAATGGGACAAGTCAAATCCTAGTGTACTAGAAAGATCACATCACTTGGGTGGCATTCCCACTAAGAATGCACAACCTGCATCTAATCATGAGTAAATATCAGACTACCCACGATGAAGAAGGAACAGTAACTGCCCTGTCACTCTTCAAATATGTCAAGGCTGAGAAAGACAAAGTGTGCACAATGTAGTCCAGTTTAAAGAAGGTTAGAGATAATGTGACGACTGCATGTTATGCACAGTCTGGAACTTTCTTTTACTCTAATGGACATTAGTGGGACCCTTGAGCAAAATTTCAGTGATAGAATCAAGAGAGCAAACAAATACTAAAACAATTTTGGTGGTGGTTCTAGCTGTATTCTGTGTTGGTTTTTAGTCAGATTTGACTTCTGCTTCCAAAAATTTTTTAAATTTTTATTATATTTATAATATGAAATAACATAAAACCATTTGCTCTCTTTGCTCTATTATTTCTATATCACTTGTGGAGAGGAAGTGGCCATACTGAAAGACAAATTGTATTTGTTTCTTTTAAAAAAGAAAAACAAAGAGATGATTTATTCTAAGAATGTCCAGGAACTTACATTCTAAATGTCCATAAATACATATTCTAGAGACTCTTATCACCCAGAACCCCACTGCAGCTTCTCTTTAATCTTTTTAAACATCCTGTTATATAACTTGCAGCTGCATCTATAGCAGGAAGAATAAGACATAATTGGTGAAACATCAAACAACTTGGGTGGGTCTTGCATAGACCTTTAGTTTTCTTTCTTACCAACATCATGTGCTTAGATATTTTTATTTTAACCACATTAATGTATTTTTTGCTTGTTTCTTCTTTTTCCTTCTCCCTGAGTAATTACTATGAATTTTGACCAGGTCAGGAATTTGTCCCGGAAAGAGACACCAAGTATTAAAAAGCAGACAAACAGTACCTGAAGATAAGATGTAAATTCTTTTCAGCTCCACCCTCCCCCTCCCCAATCCCTTTGATTTCTTTGGCCATATTGAATGGGATTCATTAGTTTGCACTTCCTCAGCTTTGTGGAGGCTCAGGTCTTCTACCTGAGCTATGCTAGGAATTTCCTACTGACTTTCATGGAATGGTCCTTGCTACCCAGAATATGTTTTCTACATTCTATAATGTGTTATATATATATATATATATATATATATATATATATATATATATATATATATATATATATATNTTTGTTATATATATATATATATATATATATATATATATATATATATATATATATATATATATACTGGTAGCATTAAGGAAAGTTTTGGAAGTCATTAGTTTATCTTTGCTTCCAGTGCAGACAGTTCTTCCTTAACTTTTCTGACAAATGGTCTGCAGCTAAGACTCAAGTAATTTGTGATAACAAGGAACTCCCTATAGTGTAGGGCAGCGCCTTCCATTGCTGGACAGCTCTCATTGTAACCCTTGTTTCTTGCTGTGGTTCTTCGGAGTCTCAGAGAACAACAACCCTTCACACATGTGGTGATTGCTAATTTGTTCTATAAAACTGTTGACAAGGTCTCCCAATGGTTTTTCAGATCCCATTAAGTAAATGCATAAACATCCAAAGTTAAAAATAGTAAACTCTGGAAGTAAAATCACAGTTATGTTTTTATTTTCTTGCTTGTACAAGAAAATTCTAATTTCCACAGTCAATATTTACTAGGGCACTACCGGTGTTTCTTCTAGATGCTAGTTCCTGGCTTACATATAAATATCCCACAATATCCCTGAGAGAGAGGAGTTATAACTGTGGCATAGAAGGGTTAAGTAATTTGCATGAGGTCACCAGGCTAAATAAGTGGCTAAAAAGAAATTGAGCCCAGATTTGCCTAATTCTTGACTATTTGTCTTATAAGAAAAACTACTTATTTGGGGAGGATTTTTAGTGTGTGTCCAGACGTTGAGACAGTATACTAGATTTACATTGGTGAGTGTTGTGTGTAAGACACACCAGAAGAGATAGGATCTGTATTTCTAAAACATGTACAGTATAAACTAATGTTACCTTAATGAAAAGAAATTATAGAAAAATGCAATACGGGGCCTTCCTGGTGGCCTAGGGGCTAGTCAGCGCTATCACCATGACGGCCTGGCCAGGGAGCTGACCCACACAGGGCACAGCAGCCCTCTCCTGTCTCGCATGCTGCTCCCCTCAGCAGTGTGTTTCAGTAAATCCCCTTATGCTCCCCACTCTGGTGAATCCTCTCCGCCCCGTACCTCTGGCCTACACACCAGTTCTTCTACACAAGTAAAATAAAATAAAAATTAATGTTTTATTCTATAAAAAATAATCTAATATACTAGATTTGATCTGAACAGCATAAAGAGCACTGTGATCATCACATCTTTTGTTGGACACAGTACAATCTCTTCATTTTTTTTTTTAAAGATTTATTTATTTATGCATACAAGCACTGGGGTACAGGCCAGAGGTGTGGGGTGGGGGTGAGAGGATTCACCACAGAGAGCAGGAAGCAGAATAGGCAGATCGACGGAAGTACACTGCTGAGGGGAGCAGCGGGCGCAGCAGGAGAGGTCTGCCGCACCATGTGGGTCCCCCCCCTGGCCGGCAGCAGGGATCGAACTCATGCTGCAGTGGCTGCGGTTTGCTTCATAGTGCATTGCTTAACCCACTGCGCCACCAGGGAGGCCCCACAGTACAATCTCTTAATGTCCCCAAGACTACATTTGATTTTTCACCTATGATACGAGATTATTGGTTCATGGAGAGCTTTTTTAAAAATCCCTTCTTATTTTTTTTCCCTTTGAATCCCTCTTACCCCCTCTTCTATCACTCCACCAACTCTTACCCCTCCTGTAACCATTTTATCAATCCAGTTGTTAATATTTTCCCCATGCTCATATAATCACATGTAGACAAACACAAACACATACGTATTCAATACAGATTCTTTTTGTCATTTAGAAAATGACTACATTTTTGCTTCTTACTTTTACAAAAACAATTCCTTATGTAAAATCCCTCCAAATAAACTAATTTGGAGTACAAATTTATTCCTTTTAAGGGATGAACCAAAATGTGGCTGCCCTATAAATTGCTGCAGCACTCCGCTGTTGATAGGTAGGGTTTGTATGTGTTGCCACTTAAAATACTTGCACATACATACTATGATGTTGTTGTTGTTTTTTTTTAAAGATTTATTTATTTATTAATTCATATTAAGAACTGGGATACAGGCCAAAAGTGCCGGGGGTGAGAGGATCCACCAGAGACAGAGTGGGGAGCAGAACAGGCAGATGGACTGAAACATACTGCTGAGGGGAGCAGCGGACAAGGTAGGAGAGGTCCGCTGCACCATGTGGGTCACCCCTCTGGCCGGCGGCCGGGATCAAACTGATGCTGCAGTGGCTGCGGTTTGCTTTACAGTGCTTTGCTTAACCCACTGCGCCACCTGGGGAGGGCCCCATACTATGATGTTTTTAATGCAATGGTTTTATTTCAGTAGAATAGACACCCAGAGCTGAGATCGCTAGATCAAAGGGTATCTGTATTTTTAAAAGAATAACTGTTGCCAGCTGTTGCTTTCCAAAAAGGTTGTAACACCTTTTATTCAGTAGCTTCAGGTGAAAATACCCTTTGCCCTCCAACAAAAGGTAATACAGCCTATTCAGCAACCATTCTAATAAAACTGTGAGACTATTTGATGTAATAAAGTTAATTTACTGTACATCAACAGCAATTATAATCCTAATTGGCAAAACATTAAAACTTTCAGTCCAAATCAGGAACTACACATTGAGCTTTTAATTTAATAGACCTCCCAGGTCTTTAATCTTAAAATATTATGTAATGAATATGTGCATATAAAAATGTGCCTTAGTGCACAGATCAATGAATTATTACAAAATAAATCCAACCCTATAACCACCACCCAAGTCAATAGACATTACCATCACTTCAACATTCTTTTCTCATGCCCCTCCCAGTCACTGTCCCCTTGCTCCTTCCACAGTTAATGACTCTTAGTTCTACTGGTTTTAAAATATAGAGAGACAGATAATGCAGCTTATACTTTTGTGTGTGTGGTTTATTTTCCTCATCATTATATTTGTGAAATTTCTCCATGTGGGTAGCAGTATTTCACTAGCTTTTACTGCTGTTCATTGTATGAATAATATACACAATTATTCTATTTTTAATAAACTTTCAGGCCCTTTGGAATATGAAACCTGTCATCCAATATATTAACCACCAATATTCCCAGGTTTTTATCATTAGAAATTTGATTACATGGCCTCTCTGGCGGCACAGGGGTTAAAGTCTTAGCACTTTCAAGTTTGATCCCTGGCCAGGAAGCTGACCCACATGGAGCAGCACACCTCTCCTGCCTCGCCCACTGCTCCCCTCAGCAGTGTGTTTCAGTAGATCCACCTGTTCTGCTCCCCACTCTGTCTCTGGTGAATCTTCTCACCCCCCTGCACCTCTGGCTTGTACCCCAGCTCTTGTGTGCATAAATAAATAAATCATAAAAAAAAAAAGAGAGAGAAATTTGAGTACACCACCTCTGTCTATGTAAGCCATTAACTTTTTCAGGACCAGACACTCATTCCATCCACACACTCAGGGAATTTACATTCTGTTTGATGAGGTAGGTGTAAATGAAAATGTAATTTACTGGATACTTTTATTTAAGTGTGTAATGAAGATGAAACAGGACAAAAATGATAAAGGAGGTGGACAACTTTAGAAGGTGTTAGCCATGTAAAGACCGGGAGCATAACATTCCAGACAAGGGAGCAGCAGCCTCCAGGGCCTGGACGAGGGAATGAGCATCCAGGTTGGGTACTTAGAGTGAACTATAAACAGAAGCAGCAGAGGAGAGGTAGCAGGAGCCACATCATTTAGGATTTTTTTTTTTTTACATAGAAGAACTGGGGTGTAGGCCATGGGTGCAGGTGTGGGGTGGGTGAGAAGATTCACCAGAGACAGAGCGGGGAGCAGAACAGGCAGATCTACTGAAATACACTTCTGAGGGCAGCAGCGGGCAAGACAGGAGAGGTCTGCTGCGCCATGTGGGTCAGCTCCCTAGCCAGGGATTGAACTCAGGCCTTCATGGTGGGCTGTCGTGATGATAGCTCTGAGACTTAACCCCTAGGCCACCAGGGAGGCCCCTCATTTAGGATCTTGGAGTCCTTTTATTCTGGTTGTAGTGGTGGGAGATGAAGGAGATGCTCCAAGGATTTGATGCCCAAACATGAAGAGTGTTGTCCACAAACAGCCTTGAGCTGCCAGGCTTTGCAGAGTCCGTCTCAGTAGCAGAGAACCTTTACTCCCCGAGGACTGTGCTTCCTGGGCAGACATCTGTGACTGAGGAGGACAGGAAACCACAGGCTCAGCCATTGTGATCTGGCCCTAGACAATTCTGATTTACAACCTTTGCATCAAAGCTCCTGACAGCTTGGCCAAGGCTTTGCTGAGTCTGCATCACTGTTTGATTTCTTCCTCTGCGCACTCCTGCTTCCTCCCCTTCCCTTTCACAAGTATTAAACTAGTTCTCCGCTTCTGTGGAAAACTGAATTTGTAACAAATGCAAAGCCATTGAATTATTTCAAGCAAAGAATCCAAGTGGTCTGATTTAGTTTTCAGATCACTCCAGCGACTGAACAGAGAATGGACTGTGGGATATCCAGTGAGCATGGTCACTTGAGGGGAAGCTGACCTGACCTGGGGAGTAGAGAGAAGAAAGGGAGACACAGATGCAGTGTGGATGTAATTTGCTCGTAGAACTCATAATTGTCATTTACCCCAAGCATTTCAAGCAGTTGTTTTGCTGAAAACTAATTTAGTGTGCCTTTGTAGTCCTTTCATCTTCCTGTCCAGCATTCACTTCAAGAGAAGGAAGGAGCATCAGTTCAGGCCTGTGTGATACAGCCCTCAGATAACTGGAGAGTCTCATTCGCATACTCTCTCTCCTGTTTGCCCTTCCAACCCCCTCAGCTCTTTCCCGTTGCTCTGGTGTGGCAAGTTTACTGCTGCCTCACGCCTTTTCCACATGGGGTTTTTCCCACATTGCCTGCAGCATTCCTCACACGGTGCTTACCTAAATTCTGTTCATCTTTCAAGACTCACCTTAAGCAGAGGTTCCTCACAGAGGCTGGCTCCACCGCTGTCCCCTTCCCCACAAGGCTGACCTCTCATTAAGTGCTCACAGAAAATCCTGTGTTTTCTTTCATAGCATTTATCACAAGTTATAATTATACTATAATTGTTTGTCATTTGTCTTCCTCAATAGAGTTCCACAAGGGGCAGGAATGTACCTGTTCGTTTTCTGCTTCATCTCTGTGCTTTGCTCAGTAAACAAGAGAGATCCAGTGGGTGCACAGCAAATATTCACTGGACTCACACTGACACCCAGGATCAAAACACTTTATTAACCCATGCCAAAAATCTTCCACGGATCACTGAAGAATTTCAGACTACCATATTGCTCTTTAAGGTCTGATTTTTTTTTTCCTCATGAAAAACATTTTGGGGGCTCGCCCTGGTGGCGCAGTGGGTTAGGCAACGCACTGTGGGGCAAACTGCAGCCACTGCAGCACGAGTTCGATCCCTGCTGCCGGCCAGGAAGGTGACCCACATGGCACAACAGACCTCTCCTGCCTCGCCCACTGCTCCCCTCAGCACTGTGTTTCTGTCAATCAGCCTCTTCTGTGTCCTGCTATGTCTGGTGGATTCTCTCACCACCCCCACATCTCTGGCCTGTACCCCAGTGCTTGTATGCATAAATAAATAAATCTTTAAAAAAAAACATTTTTGGAGGTAAAATTTAGTTAATTGTATTCTATGAATCTAACTTTAAAGTAATACAAATATTTATGATGAAAACAAACAAACCCCTTGTTCTATTCCCCAGCCTTATTGTCTGGATAGGTAACTTATTTAAGCAGATTTGGTCAATTCTTTGTCTTTAAAAGAAGACCTTTTTTCACACTTGAAAATCAATACGTTTCTCCTTCCAATGCTTTTCCTGCTGTCAGTAATTTTGATAATATTTCCCTTTGTGCTTTACAGTCACATTGGTGGTTTCTTTCACCATCTCTAGTATTTTGGACTCGAAACCTTGATGTGTTAAAAGTGGCAGAATATCTCATATTATCTTCATCTAGTGTTGTTTCATAGTTCTTATCTATGCCCTTATTCTTTCATAAGTTCTAAACAATAGGGGAAAAATTCTAAAAATAAAGAAGCTGAAGATTATCTTTCTTTTTCTTTGAGATATAACTCATGCACTGTAAAATTCACCTTCAAAAAAGTCTTTCTTGGGCCTCCCTGGTGGCGCAGTGGGTTAAGCAATGCACTATGAAGCAGACCGCAGCCACTGCAGCACGAGTTCGATCCCTGCTGCCGGCCAGGGAGGGGACCCACATGGCAAGGCAGACATCTCCTGCTGTGCCCGCTGCTCCCCTCAGCAGTGTACTTCCGTTGCTCTGCCTGTTCTGCCCCCAGCTCTCTATGGTGAATCCTCTCACCCCCCTACACCTCTGACCTGTACCCCAGTGCCTGTATGCATAAATAAATAAATCTTTTTAAAAAAAAAAAAGTCTTTCTTCGTGAAGATGGAGAGAAAAGTAGACCTTACGTGGCCCCCATAGCTCTCCAGTAGCCATGGACTCTTGCCCTCTTTCAAGGCTCAAGGCTGGCCTGGGTGCCAAGGCCAAGGTAAGGAGAGGAGGGCCATCTTGACAGCAGATAGATAGCGACAAGAAAACGCAAGATACAGACTAATCAGAAAGAAGTGGTAAACCCAGGAGCCTCCCTGGTGGCACAAGGGGTTAAGTGCCTTACTATGAAGCTGTTTGCTGGCCTGTTGGATCCCCAGCCAGGGAGGTGACCCACATGGTGCAGCAGACCTCTCCTGCTCCCCCAGCAGTGTGTTTCAGTCGATCCACCTATTCTGCTCCCCACTCTGTCTCTGGTGAATCCTCTCATCCTCCACACCTCTGGCCTGTACCCCAGTTCTTGTATGCATAAATAAATCTTAAAAATAAAATAGTAAACTTAGTGTTTTCTTCTAACAAGTTTGTCATTCATATTCACATCAAATGATCGTCTATTCAGTATTACGGGCAGAATTAAATACAAATGGATTTTTTTATATACTGTGGAGTTTGTTACTCAGTCAATGTTCAGAGCCTCTTGTGTACTAGGCATTGTTACCTTGGAAGATCCTTTGTTTAACATAAATATGCATGTATATGTATGTGCATTTATATATATGCACTATAAATATATTCACATCCCAGTTAAATGTCAAATTTTACTGTAAAATTCTATAGAACTTTGTATAACTTTTAAATTGTTATCTAAACTCTGTGATGTTTAATGTCTGTTTGGTTATCATTTCTCAAATTATCATACATCTTGTGAATTTCTATAGAATAAAATAAAATCTAACCTTCAAATACTTTTCAAATGTAATAAGCTTTCTTTAGAATGTTAATTTCTTTCTTTTTTTTTTTTTTAAAGATTTATTTATTTATGCATACAAGCACTGGGGTACAGGCCAGAGGTGTGTGGGGCGGGTGAGAGGATTCACCACAGAGAGCAGGGAGCAGAACAGGCAGATCAACAGAAGTACACTGCTGAGGGGAGCAGTGGGCACAGCAGGAGAGGTCTGTTGTGCCATGTGGGTCCCCTCCCTGGCTGGCAGCAGGGATCGAACTCGTGCTGCAGTGGCTGTGTTTTACTTCATAGTGTGTTGCTTAACCCACTGAGCCACCAGGGAGGCCCTAGAATGTTAATTTCTAATTAATAACTTCACATTACATGTGTAGACATTTAAAATTTTATTCATTTATTCAAAAATCTTGTGCACAAACATAACTTTCTTTTAAATGTTAGTTTTCTTAATATGTTCACACGGTAAGCAAATCAATCCAGGAAAGTATAAGTATAAAAATAAGAACCTTTTTCCTATCAGCTGTTACTATTTTCTAGAGTCTAGAAGCAACCACCGTGACAGTGTCTTATGCGTTCTTCTAGAAAACTTGAATGTACATACCAGCATGATAAACACCTAAAAATACATAAATAACATTGCATTTTACATACTGTGCTCTTCTCACTTTGTAATTACCTGGGAGATTTGTCTCACACCTATAAATTTACTTTATTGTTTTTAAATGTTGCATAACATTCTGCAGGACTGACTATAATGTATAGAGCTTGTGCCATATAAACATACATTTTTCAAAAACTGTTATAGCTTTCTTGGAGGGGTGATATTGTGGTGACACTTCCTGTCTTGTACTAGAACTGTGTTACTGTTGTTGTACTCTCCAGGCAATTGATTCTCTTAATTAAAAACAAAAGGAAACAAACCACTCCCGCAGGGTGTGATTTGCAGCAACAAATTCAACAGGGGACTCAGAATCAGTAAATACAAAACGTGGTTTCTAAACTCACCCGTTGGGGAACAGATGATGGCCCCTAATTGCATTTGCAGTAGAGACCAATATTAAATTATCTGAAGTGCTGATCATTTGTTAGAGGAGTTTGCCAAAAACAGTTTGGAAACGGGACCGAACCTTTGCAGAGCAGCAGAGCTAGGCAGAGGCTCAGTCCTGACTGGGAAAGGCACAGCCAACACAGGTGTGAAAGGGGCCTTCTTACCTATTCCACTTGTTAAAGGAAATCTGATTACTAGTGGAGAGGTGTCACCTCCTAAAAGAATGTCTTCACTGTTTTCTTTCCATTGACTCCCTGTGTCAACAGTGAGCAGATCTTAAGGATCACAGGTCCACTGTGCGGGTGAGAGGTCGCTGTGATCAGGTATCAGGTATTGGGACGGGGAGGAAGACACTTGTTTGTAGATTCCTAACATTTCACCAATAAGCAAAATCTAGTTTGTGTCAAGCTGGTTCTTCTAGAAACTGTATGGGTGTGAGAAATGCCTCACGTTCAAAATCCTTACATTATCCTTTGTCTTGGTAGCTGACTTGGGGTGAAGACTGAGGAAGATCCAGAAACTTGGGGCCACATGAGCCATGGCCAAAGTGGTGCAGGCAACACCAGAAGCCCTTGGAGGTGGGGTCAGGCTGCAGAGTGCATTCCAGAATTACCTTTGGCAGGTGTCCCTTAGGTGTCTGGAAAAGTTGTACGAAGCATCACCACTGAAAGAGGAGTCAGAGCTTCTGTTCAGTATCACCCTCGGTGCACTGTGCTTTGGTCGGGGAGCAGATGGGTAAAGGCTGCCAAAAGCAAGCCTGGAGCTGCTCCTCACACCGAGGTGGTGCAATTGGGCCCTGCAAAGTTCTGGAGGAGGGAATGCTCCCAAGGCGACCTGTCCTCGTGAAGGCCAAATTCTTAAGTAAGAGAATTGAGGAGAAGATTAAGGAACTCTAGGGGTGCTGTGTCCTGGTGCTTGAAGCCAGATGACATAAGGTTCATTAAATGCTAGACATGCCTTTCAAAAACTAAATCCTGAAATCATATTTGCCTTAGTGTGGATCCCTCAGGGCTTCCCCACATGGGTGTATGATTGAGGAAGGGAGTGGAGAGAATAAAATGTAATAGCTGAGAAAATAATGATTAGGTTGATGAACAGACATGCCTTTAGGCAACATTCCTGAATTTGACCACTACCCTTTTCTTGTGTGGTTCTGGAAGTCATGTCCCATCTTTGTTTATTATAAGGAGGGTGCTTTTTCCTGGTAGGTCACTGGGGAAGGTGGTACCAGGTCAGCAGAGAGAGATTTTGGACAAAGCATCGACTCTTATGACACTTCTCAAATCACATCACGTACACAGCGTCTCTTCTAATGCCAGAATCCTCTCTGCTGAGGCTGAACCAGGGTCTCTGGATCCTCCACTGGGGGCGGGCAGGTTGATGGTCAATGAGGCAGAGAGTTGCCTTTAAAGTTACATCATTTGTATCTTTCAAATTTTGTTTTAAGAAAGTGTATCATTTTGTTAAAACAACAAGTTGTTTTCCTAAAGACTTGAATAAGGCTGAGAAAAGAAATTTACTGATTTTGTTCTCTGGTCAGCATGGCCCCTGCTTGTTTGTTGGATTTGTGATTTCACAGTGTGCCATTTTAGCTGAGGGACCTCTCCCTGCAACCACAAACTCAAACCCAGTTAGCGCAGGACAGCATATGTGGGCCATCTCATTTTCTTCCCCCCACTTTTTGTTTTTCATGGGCAAACAAAACATATTGTTAAAAGCTGACCATGGGGCCTCCCTGGCTTTGCAATGGGTTAAGCGACGCATTATGAAGCAAATCACAGCCACTGCAGCACAAGTTCGATCCCTGCTGCCGGTCAGGGTGCTGACCCACATGGCACAGCGGACCTCTCCTGCCTGGCCCACCTGCTGCTCCCCTTGTAACAGGGTGGTCCCAGGAAAAGGGGAAGTTCCCAAAATCCTGGTTCCGCCCTAAGTGGGTGGAGCTGGGGATAAGAAGATTTCTGCAGAGAAGAG
>JAGFMF010011645.1:5623203-5646042 GCA_019455555.1 Galemys pyrenaicus | reverse complement strand
AAAGGTTTTGTATGTTTGTCTTAATGCGGAGGATGGCAGAACCCATTCAGAGAGGGCAGGCTTGGGGGTTCTGAGTGCTCCTCTCCCTGCCCTGTAACACCCTCAGCAGGGGGGAAACTGTGTTTCAGTTAATGTGCCTGTTCTGTTCCCCACTCTCTCTCTGGTGAATCTTCTCACACACACACACACACACACCTCTGGCCTGTACCCCAGCTTTGTATGCATAAATGAATACATCTTAAAAAAAAAACAACAGCAAAACACTGGTGAAATGGTGGTGGGAAATCCATGGGGACCACAATTGATGTCCAATATATATAAATAAAGAAAAAAAGTGTAAAAATAAAATAAAATAAAGAGGAGACCATCGGCCTCCAGTTGGATATCAGAATTACAGTCAGATGCCAGCCCTGAGACTCACTAGCTACGTGACCTTTTGCAGGGCACAAAACATGCTCTGGGATTTGGTTGCCTCCTGTGGGACTGGGGAAGGTGCTCTCACTAGATCAGGGGTTAAAGAGTGTGGGTTCAACTCCTGGTTCTGCCACTTGCTTGCTGTGTGACCCTAGACCCACTGCTTGGCCGTGCACTTCAGTTTCTATACTGGGAGGGTGGGGAATAATTCTTTTTTTGCAGGGGAGTTGGGAAAGTGAGAGAAGAGACATAAGCTGCCTGTGTCCAGGACACCCGGGCCTTCGAGCCCTGTCAGTGTCTTCCTTTTTCTGATCTTCCCATTTCGTTTTAACTTTGTAAAATGGGAATGCAAACTCTAAGACCTGCCTGCCAAGCAGATCCCCTTCCTCTCACTGTGCTTTTTATCAACTGCAAAGCAGAAAACAGACTGTGGTTGTTTTGGTACCAGGAGGACTTGGGCCCCCAAGCTGTGAATTTCTTTGACCTCTTAATTGTGCTTGAATTCCAGAGGAGAGCTCTGTTTTGTTAGGTGGAAATCAGGTCAGCCTTTCCAGGAGCGCACCCCAGGAAACAAGCTGGGGCTGAAGGCACCCTCTGAAAAACCCAAGGAGCCACCTGGGGAAAGTGGGGTGCCTATTGTTCCTAGGAACTGCCTGGATGCTGCTCGCTCCCTGGCAGGAGAGAAGCTGTCAGGCTTTTGAAATACTTGATTGAAAACCTGTTCACACTTAGACAGAAGCCAAGTGATGAGGGGTGCTCCTCTTGCTGCCCCTGCTGCTGCTGTAGCTATAATAATAATAGTAAATGGCCGCACCCACCTTTCACTATGCGCACTATGCTCTGGGTTAGACCAGAGTTCCTTCGACCCAGTACTTAGTTTGGTTTTTAAAACTTTTATTGCATTTCTGTCTTCTCTGAAGTTCTACTCGTACAGGCACATCTAGGTTTAAAATAAAAATCCTTAGCTAAACACATTAAGAGGAGACAGAAGAATCAAGATTTAGCCATTAATAGTCATTTTAACTAAAGGGAGCGAGATGTGGAAGTTTAGAAGGGTTCATTAAGACTCTGGGCTCTGCTATGCAGTGGATTTATAATCTTTATTTAACAAGCAGCTCTCTTGGCCTCAGTTTCCCTGTCTTAAGTGAGGAGAATTGATGAAATAATAGGTATATTATTATATTGTAGTCAATATATAATAACTTCCTAGGGCCCTCCCCGGTGACACAGTAGGTTAAGCAACACACTGTGAGGCAAACCGCAGCCACTGCAGCACGAGTTTGATCCCTGCTGCTGGCCAGGGAGCTGACCCACATGGCTCGGCAGACCTCTCCTGTTGTGCCCGCTGCTCCCCTCAGCAGTGTACTTCCGTTGATCTGCCTGTTCTGCTCCCTGCTCTCTGTGGTGAATCCTCTGACCTCTCCCCCACCTCTGACCTGTACCCAGTGCTTATATGCATAAATAAATAAATCTTTAAAAAATAATAATAATAACTTCCTAGCTCTAACTTTCCTAGGTAGATGCTTACCAGTGGAAAGTCTTTGGTGTCAACCTGTCCTCTTCTGTGGACAAGGGGGAGGAGAGAGAAGGTTTGAATTTTTATAAGGCAACAAGCATGTGCCAGGCATCGTGGGAGGGACTTTGTGTGCGTGCGTGCGTGCCCACACAGCTTCTGGAACAGCACTGCCGTTAGTTTGATGAGTGATCTTCATGCTGGGCAGGCCCACCCCAGGCGGACTGTCAAGAGTTTCTCTTACTTCTTATCAAGAAAATGAGAAAGTAATTGATAGACAGAAAGGAATAGGGGGAAAATATATATGTAAATATATAAATGTAATTTTTACATTAGGGATGCAGAATCTAAAAAAAGTTATTGAGATATTATCCTAGACACTGGAAATAAGATAATCACAGTTAACCTACCAAACATATTTTACTTGGAGGTATTTGAGCGTATTTAATATTTCTAAATCAGGTTTAATGTGTGTAAATCACAGGTGAGCTGTTTCTCAATTCCTGATTTCCTTCCCTCTTCCCCTTACCTAACAAAATTACCCATGTAATTCACTAGATTATCCTCATTGCAAATGAGTCCAATTTTCTGGAGCAAAAACTTCTGGGCTGTTCACTCTGCTTCTGCCATTCCCCAGTCCATCACCTAACTCTCCCACCTACCCAGTCTTTAACAGAGAGAACCAACCACAAGTTATTACTCTCTTTAAGTTGCTGCCTTAAGAGAAAAGACTACAAAGAGTAGGGAGAAAGTGGGATTTGTTGACCTACAAACATTTTAAGCAGGTCACTTTTCAAAATGCAGGGGAAGAGCTGGAAGTTGAACCTCTGTGCTGCCTGGTGCAGGGTGTCTGGCCAGCTCCACCTTGGTAAATATGCTGCTGCTGGACTGGACCGGGCTGCCTGCCCAGAGACAGCCACCTCCAGGAAACCTGACAAAAGCATAGCATCTGTGACGTCTTTATTCTTTATGACTAATCAGTCCCCCATATACCCTGATAATGGCTGGGACAAGGCGTTTTTCGTACATACCGGTAGCAGGGACACACACTCTCTCCTTCTGTTTCCTTTCTAAAGGACAATGTCAAGGACACATCCAGGCCAGGTCAGAAGATGTTACATCAGAGATACTGCTGCTATATTTACCCCCACTTGCCTTTCAAGCAGAGCAATTTATGTGATGAAAAATAGCAGAGACAAACTGTTCTGGTATCTGCAGAGAAGAAAAACAGCGACTTTTAAAGTTGTGTATGATTTTACATTGCAGTAATTTTCTCTGGTGGTTACATTTTCCTTTTATTCTTTCATTTTACTTTTTAAAATCCTCTCTGAGGATAGAGCTAAAGAGACTTATTACATCAGGCCCAGAGACTTGAAATTGCTATTCAGGGTTTAATCCATTCCAGGCTGTCACCATAGATTTGAGTCAAGAGAGACTAAACAGAGGACTGACAAGCAGTCATAGCTGCATTTTCTTTGGTCTGGAAGTTTCCATATAGACCTCTCACACCCCCTGCATTTGCTCACTGACCCCCACTGGACCAATTATTTTAATTTCCAGACCTCAGTTTCCTGCTCAGCAAAATAAGAAAAAAATCACTTCTGTTTCACTTGGAGAGGTGTTTGTTAAGAGAATAAATGTGAGTAAGGCTGGAGAGGTGGGAAGGTCATACACCTCTGATTCAGTTCAACAATCACTTCTTGAGTCGGTGTTAGGTTCTATTGAGTCGGTGTTAGGTTCTAGCAGAGTATCACATTGTCCCTACCTTCAGGGAGTTAACAATCTGATAACTGGAAAAAAAGGTAATTTACAAAGAACTTTAACTCCAGGCAGCAAGTGATAAGAACCCCAAGTTTCAGAAGATGGAATGTTGAGAGAATTAAGAGAGGGGCACTGGAAGCTGCTTCTACATGGAGGAGCGCATTTGAGATAGGATGAGAGGACACTCCAGATAGAGAGCAAAGATAAAGGCGTGGGGGAGCCTAAGCCCAGGACTTGTTCATGGTACATGTGAGGGAGCAGCAGGCAAAAGTGGGGCCCCTTCCTAGAGAGGCTAAGGAGCCTGTGTTTTGGGTACCAGAGAGGATAGAAGAAGGGGTGGAAGGAAGGTAGGAGGGAGGCAGAAGGGATATGGGACAGCGGTTTGGTGGATGGAACAAAGAAAAAAGAGCTTTTTGTAGGTAAAAAATCTTGTAGGTAAAAAAATCTTTTTACATAAATAAATAACTACATAATGAATAGTACTCCTGAGGTTCCACTCGACTTTTGTCATGAGCTAGACAAATATATTTCCCTTGATGCCTGCGTGATTTTCTAGTATAATGATGTCTGCTGAATTTTCATGATTATTTGCAGATTGTTGGGACATCAGGGCTCATTCTGTCTAGCCAGGTCACATTTCATTATTTTCCACTCATCAGTGGGGTTTCAGCTAGTACAGTCTTTTGTGTCCAACCTAATCCTGTTCTAATCAGTGATGAGGTCACTATTTGAAGGCAATTGTAGGGGGCCTCCCTGGTGGCACAGTGGGTTAAGCAACGCACTATAATTGCAGCCACTGCAGATCCCTGCTGCCGGCCAGAGAGGGGACCCACATGGTGCAGCAGATCCCTCCTGCCTCGCCAGCTGCTCCCCTTAACAGTGTGTTTCAGTCCATCTGCCTGTTCTGCTCCCCGCTCTGTCTCTGGTGAATCCTCTCACCACCTGCGACTCTGGCCTGTACCCCAGCTCTTGTATGTATAAATAAATAAATCTTTAAAAAAAAAAAATGAAGGCAGTTGCAGTATGAGCCCAAACTTTTAAAACACTGTCATGCTTGCTGAAGTCATGCTTCAGGGCAGTTACTGTGGTGTGTGTGTGTGTACAGAGTGCAAAGATAAATGGAGCAGGTACGTCAGTGAGGGAGTATGACAGAGTCCTGGAGCTGTCACTCGCAAAGACTCTCTGCTAACATCAAATGCTGTTTTTTTCTTTTTTTTTAAAGATTTGTTTATTTATGCACACAAGAGCTGGGGTACAGGTCAGAGTCCAGGAAGGTGAGAGGATTCACCAGAGACAGAGTGGAGCAGAACAGGCAGACTGACTAAAGTACACTGCTGAGGGGAGCAGCAGGCGAGGCAGGAGAGAGGTCTGCTGCGCCTTGTGGGTCCCCTCCCTGGCAGGTGGCAGGGATCAAACTTGTGCGGTTTGCTTCATAGTATAACATCAAATGCTGTTAAAGAGAAAACGTCCCTCTTAGCTCTTACCCACATCTGTGTTGGTTCTGTTTTCCAAGCCTGACCCTCCCTTCCCCATCAGAGGGTGAGCCTCCCAAGAACAGGACCCTTAATTTGTTCTTCTTCCTCTGTGTGCCCTCACTCAGGGTGCACAGACACCCTCAGGCCTTTAGGACCCAGCCAGTCTTCAGCCCTTCAGTCGTACCCTGGTCCTCCAATACAATGGCACAGCGGCAGGAATGTTTACTGAAGGGATTGATCCCTTAGGTTTAAGATGTTGTTATTGGAGATTAAATTGCAAAAACCCTACCTTTTCAATGCTAAGTAGCTCTCAGGGGTGACTGTTAATACTTCAAAAGATTTCAGCTTGTCAGGCAAATATCGTTTATTAATTAATTTCATTTCCCATAAGATAACCAGCCTATTACACTGAATTGATGGGATTCCAGACAAAGCAAAGAAATCTGAGCAGCCTGAAAAGAATGGATAGTTTCTATTAGGCTCCTTTTGAAATGGAGAAAACAACTCTCTGAGCTCCTGAGAGTCTCCAAGGTAGTGGGGGAGGGTGGCAATGAATGTCCGTTCCCCACTGGAGCCCCTGCTTCTTACCTTTTGTGTTAGAATGCCTGAAAGTCTGGCATTTTAGAGAACTCTGTTTGATGGTAAGGGAGCCAAGAAAGGGAAAAGATTGGGGCATCTGGGAATAAGGGAGAGAGGAAGGGATGGATGGTGAGTCAGAAGGAAAGGACAAATTGAGGGGCAGAGAGCCATTCTGGGTGTTTTCTTGCCTTCATGTTGATGCTTGTAGTTTTTAGTTAATTAACTAAATTAGAGGCTGCTTTGGTTCAGTTGAGAAGGTCTTATGGAAGGACAGACAGAAAGATCGTGATTTCTGAAGAGAGGCACATTAGGGTTTTAATTTCTGCTTCTTCTCACTACCTGAATAACTTCTGAATCTTATGGGATAAAATAAAGATTGTTCCAGCCAAAATAGGGTATGTTGAAAAATAACTCCTGATAGTAATAGGCATTGAATAAGGGTGATTTATTAAGTCTTGAGAACTGTCATTTTGCATTAATTTAGGAATCCTCAGCATAAGACAATTTATATAATTCAGACTAAGAGTTGCAAGTCTCTGATCTCTAAAAAGTAATGGTTAAAATACACTAGAAAGACAAATATTTTCAGCAGATGATTGTGGTCAAACCAAAGAGCATGACTTGATGAATTTACTGATTCGCAGGGAAGATAGATTTTGGCCACCAAACTGTTGTTGGAATTCTTCGTTTGGCTTTCTGACATCATCTCGGTCAGCTTTAGATGAGGACAAAGATCACCAAGTGGCATTATTTCAAGTCAGATCTTAAGAGATAATTTTTGTTTATTTCTGTTTTTAAAATTCTCATTTCAAAACTTGCTGGGTTGGAGGATTACTAGTATAAGGGTCTAGTTTTAGCTTCCACAGACTTCTTCCTGATTTTCTTTCTTTCTTGTTTCCCCCTTCCTTAAGGCCCTAGCTCCAGGGCCCTATCCAAACTATGCTCCAGTGTCTCTGGTGGCGGAGGGAGGAGTTGGCTGGGGGTGGGGGTGGGGTGGGGGGGGTGTTTGACTCAGGCACTACTCTAAATGCCTCCTGAGCTAGGCTAGAGGAGTGATGGTGGTTTGCTCTTTAAAAACATCTCTAAGCAGTNGGGGGGGGGGGGGGGGGGGGGGGGGGTGTTTGACTCAGGCACTACTCTAAATGCCTCCTGAGCTAGGCTAGAGGAGTGATGGTGGTTTGCTCTTTAAAAACATCTCTAAGCAGTGACAACTTTTCACATGAAAGTTATTTTCGTTAGATTCCTGAGCCCCTCAATGTCTAAGAGTACAAAATAAAAAAAAAAAAAAACACCTTACCTCTAATATAATCACTTCCAAAAATCAAAGAATGAATAAGATAGGTATGAGCAGTCCCTGCTTCACCTGGAGGGCTTTTCCCCTCAGAAACTGGTTTGGTCTGGTGGGGGTTGATGGAAACTTTTGTCTCTCCAGAACCTAGGTTTGAAAATGAGTATTTGGCAGACCACCCTAAAATTAGACAGATGCTCTACATACTAACGTTACAAAACAGCAAGACCACCCAAGGTGCATGGGGTCTCTTGAGACCTTCCTTCCCCCTTCTGCCTTGGGCTAGAGTCAGCTCGGACAACCTGTTCTCAGGGAAGCCTCTCCTACCACTTTACCCTCCATCAATCTGGGTTAGGTATAGGCTTAAAACTTCCTCCCCCCACTGCTTTAACCTCTGTGTAGCATTGTATTGGACTGATTACAAGTTGATTGCCTTGTCAGAGCCTACATTTCTCAAAACATCATTTTCAGCCCCTATCTATAGAACATAATCCAAGATCTGGTATGGAGTAGGTTCTTCATACTGTTACAGGGCAGGGAGAGGGGCACCCTAGAACCCCCAAATTTGCCCTCTCTGAATGGTTTTTTTAAAAAAGATTTTATTTATTTATGCATACAAGAACTGGGGTACAGGCCAGAGTCCAGGGAGGTGAGAGGATTCACCAGAGACAGTGGGGAACAGAACAGGCAGATCCATTGAAACACACTGCTGAGGGGAGCAGTGGGCACAGCAGGAGAGGGCTGCTGCACCATGTGGGTCACCTCCCCTGCTGGCAGTGGCTGCTGTCTACCTCCCAGTGCCTTGCTTAATCCACTGCACCACCAGGGAGGGCCCTCTGAATGGGTTTTGTTATTTGCCTCATTAAGACAAACATATAAGGCCTTTAATGGAAAGGAACTTTAATACAATTAGGGTATACTACAGAAAGGACAAAGAATATAGTTACTAAGTTAAGCATTTAAAGTCACCTATTTTCTTGAGGGTAAAAGTTCAGCCAAATAGGATTGACCCAAAGCAAGGCCCAAGAACCTGCTACACATCTAAAGGACCTTTCAGTAGAGACCCATAGAAAAGGTTAGAAAGAGTTAGACAAATCTGGGAGGAAAAGAGAAAAATTAAAATTAAGATGAAAGCTGCCATTGTTAACCTCCCTACCGGTCTCTCACCTACATCTGTTTTAACCAGTCCAAGACCAAAAAGCAAGCGCAGTTTCTTTACATGTCCCTCTGCTTTATGTGCCTCCTTCGTGTTTCTTTGCTGCTCTCCATTCTACTTCCCTCTTCCTCCCTTCCTTCTGTCCTCCTATTTCTTCTTTGCAGAATTTTTTTATCCCTGCTCAGCTACACCCACTTAGGGTGGAACCTGGATTCTGGAACTTTTCCCTTTCCTGGGGACCACACCTGTTATAATACCAGTTTTTTTATGGAAGGAAGGGAAAAAGAAATTCCATCTGTCCCCCTTCTCACCCCAACCCCCCTGCGCTACTTGAGAGGACATTTTCCACTTCTCAGTTACCAGCAGGGAGCAGCAGTACAGGTTCCTGAGCATTAAAAAAAAAATAGAAAAGAAAAAGAAATGAAAGTGCATTTTGAGCTCCCTGCTCATTAGACTTTCTCTGTACTAGGCCTCAGTGATCTGGCATATAATAATCGGCAATAGCAGAGAACCACATAAAAAACAGACAAAACGTTAATGCACCAAACAGCGTATGTGAAGATTTTCCCCATTCAAATAAAAGTATTTCTTTCTGGCGGGATTCTGGCCCGTGCAGAAGTCGAGAGTGCGCACCCTGTTCCTAATGCTGGTGGTGACTCAGGGGCGTCCTGAGTCAACTTGTTCATCTGCACAATGTATTGTAAAATGTGCCTTGTGATCCATTAGTAGGTCGTGTCATCAATCCAGAGCATCACAACTGGCACTGTAAAACTGAAACCCAGAGCAGGGTGTTAAAAATACAAAAACAGGCCCAAAATGGAGTCTTAGCTGGGCCCCCACCCAGAATTAATACCTAATCTTATTGCAGTTTCAACCTCCCCCCAAGTGATCCTAAACCAGTGAATCTGCATTAATATGCAGGACACCCCTTTTTACCCAGGCCTTTATCTGAAATAATCTTTTCTTTTGTAAAAGCGTGCCCCACATATGTGTCTATAAATATCCTCCCGTTTTGTAACCCTTTGCAGTATCAAGATGAGCTGCTGTCTGATTCATGCATCACTTAATGAAATCAATTAGATCCCTAAATTTGTGAATTTTGTTTTCTTAACGATAGTTTATGGTAAGGTAAGGACCGTTTCATTAAACTGGGCTTTGACTACACTTTACGTACGTAGGTACCAGAGCGTAGTGTGAAAGGTACTCCTCTCTGTGTTGTCATAATAAAACAAGATTTAAAACACTGGACTGGATGATAAATAAGGTCTCTCTATCCAACTCAAATAGAGGGAAAAGAAGAATTAGCAAGAATTTAAGAAAGATTAATTAGAATACTTGCTAGAAAGAAAACCACAGAACAAAAGGAACTGAAGACTGAAGAAGAACCCTAGCAATGTACAAAATGGAAAGAAATTCTTCAGAGAATTAAGTTTGCGCCTTCCCCACAACCCAGGCCTAAATCTTAATCTGTCACTCTCATTTCTCTGAATTGGAAAGAACACTGACATCTTCACGGAGCTGTTTCTTTGGCTGCAGCCTGCTCCCTTCCTCCTCTGGTTACTTGTCACTCCTCTTCAGGCCTTCTTGTGTTCGACTCCTCCCCCACTTTATCCCAGTGCACCCACATAAGTGTGCAGGCATTGGGCCTAATTACTGCTGGATGTCTGGCTCGCACCTCTTTTTATTCATCTTTGGTGGTCTGCCACAGTACTACACGCACTCTTGGAGTGTGGGGTGGGGGTGTGGAGGACGAAGGGGTAGACTGCTTCTCTGTAGGAGCCCAAATCTTCCCAAGGAGGCAGATGAGTGTAAATTGAGAACATATATTTTAATCCCAAGTATCGCTTCACTTCACATTAAAGGAAGGTATCAGACTTGGTGATTTTTTTTTAAGATTTATTTATTTATGCATACAATAACTGGAGTACAGGTCATAGGTGCCAGGCTGGGGGGAAGGGAGGTTTGAGAGGATTCAGCAGAGACAGAGTGGGGAGCAGAATAAGCAGATCTACTGAAATACACTGCTGAGGGGAGCAGCGGGACAGGACAGGAGAGGTCTACCTCGCCTTGTGGGTCACATCCCTGGCCTGGGATCGAACTTGCACTGCTGTGCGGCAGATGCTTCACAGTGCTGTGCTTTAACCCCTTGAGCTACAAGGGAGGCCCCCAGACTTGGTTATTTTTTTTTTTAAAGATTTATTTATTTATGCATACAAGCACTGGGGCACAGGCCAGAGGTGTGGGGGGGGTGAGAGGATTCACCACAGAGAGAGGGGAGCAGAACAGGCAGATCAACAGAAGCACACTGCTGAGGGGAGCAGCGGGCACAGCAGGAGAGGTCTGCCGCACCATGTGGGTCCCCCGCTGGCCGGCAGCAGGGATCGAACTCGTGCTGCAGTGGTTGTGGTCTGCCTCATAGTGCGTTGCCTAACCCACTGTGCCACCAGGGAGGCCCACTTGGTTATTTTTAATCAAAAGGGATTATAAGATTTAAAAGTTTGCGGGTCACAGGTGAATACTCAGGATTAACTCCCATCATGCACCTCCCCTCCACCTACTCTTTTTCAGGGCCACAGAGCCAACCAACGTGGGCAAATCTAACCAGCAAGACTTAAACATGGGTCTTTGAAACCCTGCTGCAGAATGACTGGGGTGAAGGGTTAGGGTTGCAATGCAAAGGCAGTCTGACTTCACAAGTCTCTTCTAATTTTCAGACTCTGTAAGAATTTTAGAATTTAATGAAGAGATGAGAAGGAGTAGAAGGTGATAGCAGTTACCTACTTTTGTTCTGTCAACCTTAGGGCAAGAGTTCTTCGTATATAAGTCTAGACCTCCTGCTCCAACTACAGATAGTTCTGGGAAGGGCTTACTGAAAAGTCATGAAAGAATGATTTGTTTTTAATGCCTGTGTCATGAAGAGATATTAAAGGCCTCCTTTCTAGAATCTTCATAAGCTTTGAGTCCCTCCCTGGAAGTTAGAGGTGGGTGGGCTATATGCCATCATTCCTGGGCTCCCATCCTTTGCAAGGATCAACCAAATGAACTTTGACATCTGGTTTGGCCTCTCTGTTTCTCATACTTTCTTTCTGTTTAGTGAATATTCAGATAAATGTTATTGGCTCCCAATGTCAAGCAGTTTTTTGAAGAAACTTGCACTGGGCCTCCCTGGTGGCGCAGTGGGTTAAGCAACACACTATGAAGCAAACCGCAGCTACTGCAGCACGAGTTCAATCCCTGCTGCCAGCCAGGGAGGGGACCCACATGGTGCGGCAGACCTCTCCTGCTGTGCCCACTGCTCCCCTCAGCAGTGTACTTCTGTTGATCTGCCTGTTTTGCTCCCCACTCTCTGTGGTGAATCCTCTCACTGCCCACCCCCCACCACACCTCTGGCCTGTACCCCAGTGCTTGTATGCATAAATAAATCAATCTAAAAAAAAAAATCTTAAAAAAAAAAAAAGAAACTTGCACTAATTAAAAAGTTGTGGTAGTTGTAGAAATATAAGCTATCGTAAATATTGTTTTCATTTTATAATTTGGAAAACTAGTACCTGGTCCAGACATACCCAGGGATCTGTGTATATTATGGAGTCAGGAAACTACTGGAGGCTGTGTAACTCCAGGCTAAGTTGGTTGTTGGGAGTTGGGGATAAGTGACGAAGGAGGAAGCTGAAGACTGGTCTGGCCCTTCCCTAGAAGAATCTTGGGCTAGTACTGACTCACAACCCTCATAGGATTTCCCTCTTCTCTAGAGCTTTGTCTGTGATCATTTTGTTCCTGTATCTTTCCAAAAGAGTTTTGAAAAACTATGTGTCCTCTTGTAAATTTTAAGTTGGTATCTAAAAATTTGCATCATATACTTAAAGAATTGTAAAATATGATTATTGTTCTTTGGTAAATACCAATACCATAAAAAAATCATTTAAAAATGAATCCCAAGGAATATAAGTATCACAGTAATTGGATAGTACCTTCATCGGTGTAGTTAATGCATGACTAAACCCTCTAAACTAGAAACTTCACAGTCTTTTTTTTGGAAATCATATATTGAGTGCACTTCCTTGCAACCTGTCTTAAATAACTCAATGATTGGAAAGAAAGGAAGAAAGAAAGAAACAACAGGCCCAAAATGGAGTCATTCATAATAAACCCCATCATGACTTGATACTTAACCTAATTGCAATCTCAGCTTCTCTCAGAAATGGAACTTTAATCAATCTAGGTTTTACTGGTTAGCAGTAAGTGAGGTAATCTGAATAATGAGACCCCTCTCCCCCACCTTGCCCTAATGGAAGCTGGCTTTGTCTGAAATAATCTTTGTTTTCTTTTGTTATAGTTTTGTCACACCCTTTTTCCAGCTACAAAACCTGCCATTTTGTACAAATTTTTTGTAGCACATTTCTTCTCACTAGAGGAAATGCTGTCTGATTCATGAGTCATTTAATGAAGCCAATTTTATCTCTAAAATTAACTTGGTTGGGTTTTGTTATTTATTAGAAGCATTTTACATACTTTTCTGCAACAAAAAACATAAATGGACAGATCATCCAGACAGAATATCGGTGAGTGAACAAGGACCTGAAATGACACATTAGACCAGATGGATCAATGGACACATACAGAACATAGCATCCCCAAGCAGCAGAATACACAGCCTCTCAAGTGCCATAGAACATTCTCAAGGATAGACCATATGTTGGGACACAAAACAAGTCTCAATAAATGTATGAAGATTGATAAATTTATAATTTTAAAGATTTACTCATATCAAACATCTTTTCTGATCTTAATGATTTAAAACTAGAAATCAACCATAAGAAAGATGGAAAAAAACAACCTGAATATGTGAAGACTAAACAATGATATTGAACAACTATTGAACCAATAAAGAAATCAGAGAAGTATAAAAAAAATAGAAATGAAAACAAAAGCAAGAGCTAGCAGACTCCATGGGATAAAGCATAAGCAATACTAAGAGGGAGATTTACACCAATACAGAGCTACATACCTCAAGAAACAATAAAAATTACAAGTAAACAATCTAACCTTACACTTAAAGGGACTAGAAAAGAGTAGAAAGTGGGAAATAATAAAAAATAGAAATAAAAGAGATTGAAAACACAATACAAAAGATCAGTGCAATCAAGAGCCATTTTTTTTAAGACTTTAGCTAGGTTCACAAAAAGAAAGTTCAAATAAAGTTAGAAATGAAAGAGAAGTTACCGCATTGTATGGAAATACAGAGAATCATAAGAGATTGCTATGAACACCTCTATAGATATATGAATAAAAGGAAGATATTATATATAGAATGGAACACTACTCAGCTATCAAAAAAATGCAGTCTTGCAATTTACAACATGAATGGCTCTTTGGATAATGTGCTAAGTTAAATAAGTCAGATAGAGAAAGACAAATACCAGATGATTTCCTTCATCTGTGGAAGATAAATAAAACAAATGAACAAATAAAGTAAAGCAAAAACAAAGGATAAGGACAGAATAGTGGTTACCATAGGGAAGGAGGAACAGGCTTGGGTGAACTGTACTAAAAGAGGTCATTTGTGTGGTGGAGGATGTAATATGCATTATGATGTTGAATTATAACACTGTATACCTGAAGCCTATTGAAGGCTATAAACCAACATTGCTTCAATAATTTTTCTTAAATTAAAACTAAAAAGGAAAAGAAAATCAGAGCTGCACGTGCCCTATGAGTTACATCAGTATTGAGGAAGGATATGAGTGGAAACTCATGAAAGTTGAGGCTGAAATTATGCACAGGTCAATACCCTTTGGAAAGTCTTTATATACCCAAACCACTGGCAGCCCTGTTGGTTTCTGCGTCGGCTGTATACCCCTGTCCCTGGTGCACACACACACACATCTGCCTTGAGGAAGAACTGGATCTGCCTCCTGCACTGACGAGGTGCAGGCTGCCCTGGTACAGTGCTCTGGCACAGGGGCCACCAGCCTCAGCACACTGCCTGTGAGCACAGCATGCCTGGCATTGTGACATCTTGTTCCCAGGCTGGCTGTCTGGCCCAAACTTCTGCTCTGATAGAAGAGCCCATGGCCATTGCCTGCTGTCTGCCTGCAGCCTGCACATGCCATCACTGCTGCAAGCACGCGCCACAGAGCACCCTAGCAGAGCACACCGTGCATGCCAGGGTGGCCTTGAGGGGGCGGGGAGGATGAGCAGCTCCTGAGCAGCAGTGTACCCCAAGCCGGCTCCCTTGCAGATGTGCATGCAGGCGACTGGTGGCAGGCTGGGTGGTGGCAGCTGCAGCGTGTTCTGCAGGGCTGACTGCTGTGAACAGGAGATAGAAGTCCCAGAGCAGGGCAGCTCCACAAGGGCAGCGGCTGCTTTGGCCCCCATTGGACGGGTCTGGAGGCTGTCCTCCTTCAGTATCACCCTAAGTGCCTATGGGTATCAACTGTCTTGATGGTAACCAGCTCATTCCACCAGCCTCTGAGTCTAGAGGTTCTGGGGTTGGGATGGTGCGGAGCAGGGTTCAGTTGTTGAGTGCTGCCGGGACTGGGCTGTAGAGGTAGAGTCTCCATCTCCTGCCCAGGGGGGAAGGAAAGGCCTGTCTTGACTCTCCTGCCAGTTGGGATGAAAGAAACAGTTGATAGAAAGCCAGCCTATTATCTGGATCCAGGCCCCTCCAAACAATGCTCTGGTTGATACAGTCTCTGCTCCTTCCCAAGGGGAGGGAGCAGCAGGAGGCTGATCTATGACATCTTCTGGTCTGGCGTTAGAAGGATCTGGACTGACTGTTCTGGGGGAGTTCGTCCTATCAGGATTTTATCCAAGCAAGCTGCTGACCCAGATCTATAGTCTACTCACCGTGGCTGGTGTACATGAGCACCACTCAAAATGCGGCCCATCACTGGTGGCCTCCGGATTTCTGGGCATTGTTGACAATGCACATTCTTGGGCCCCAGTCCAGACTTGTAAGTCAGGATTCCTGGGTGAGGCCCAGGAAGTTGTGTTTTAACAAGCTCTCCAGGTGATGGTGTGTGTGTGTGTGTGTGTGTGTGTGTGTGAGAGAGAGAGAGAGAGAGAGAGAGACAGAAAGAGAAAGAGAGAGAGAGGGAGAGGGAGAGAGAGAGAGAGAGAGAGACAGAGACAGAGACAGAGACAGAGAGAGAGGGAGGGAGAGAGAGAGAGGGAAAGGGAGAGAGAGAGAGACAGAGAGAGGAGAGATAATTTATGTGTATCCAATGTAGTATAGCCATATAGTACTGTCAGTATTACTACTATTTGGGATGCATGTACATTCTCTCTCTCTCTCTCTCTTTCTCTCTCTCTCTCTCTCTCTCTCTCTCTCTCTCTCTCTCTCTCTCTCTCTCACACACACACACACACACACACACAGAGCTGCCCACAGCNTCTCTCTCTCTCTCTCTCTCTCTCTCTCTCTCTCTCTCTCTCTCTCTCTCTCTCTCTCTCTCTCTCACACACACACACACACACACACACAGTGCTGCCCTCAGCTCCGGCAGCTGCTAATGCCACTTGGTCTTTTCCCAGTGGTTTCCCTCAGCAGGGCCCTGGGATTTGTTTTTCTCCACTGTGGACCTTGTTCATTTCCTGCTGCTTCCAAGAGGTTGGGAGAGAAAAGGGAGTGAGGAGGAAGGCTGGAGGGAGGGGGAAGGGGTTAGCTAAGGCAATGGAGCTTTCAAGAATGAAAAGGAAAGTGCTTAGTGACAATGTTCCTTTGTGAAGAGTTAGCTTTCTGTTGATGGAGCTGCAAGTCATTAGCAATCTAGGCACCAGGCGGGAGTCGCCCAGGCCATCCTCCAGGGCCAGATCGCCCTCTGCTGCTGGCTGATAAATAACTGGGATTCTGGAACTGCCAAGGAAAAGAGTCTCTGGGGCTGGGGCGGGAAGAGAGGACGTGACTGAGGCCAAGAGTTCAGAGTCACTACTTAGCACAGCAGAAGAATCTCACTGAGATCCTGTTTGCAGAGAAAGAAGAAGTAGCCAATTCAGTGGGTGTTTCCAGTACTGATCCTACAAAAAATGCGGTTCTGCCAAGATCTCTACTGGCTCCCATGAATCTGTGGATGAGGAAAAACAATTTTCTCGCTAACCTTCTAGGTTCTTGGCTGAGAACTCCCTGTAATACAAGACATTAACAGGAGGGAAAATAAACAAGTTTTAAACAGGTATACATCCTGTATACCAGGGAAGCTGAGTAGCTCTCTGAAGTGGCCTTCACCTTAAATACCCCAGTTTGAGGAGGTTTCCTGGAAAACTGCCATAAACAAGGGCAAGTTGTGCAGATTTAAGTTGCCGCCTTCTCAGTGGATAGGCGTTTCTGGAGATTTGGTCAGCTACCAGTCTCACAAACGTGAATGTCCCTTCTAAATGTCTCTTACAAAAGGGCCACTTCTACTAGGTTTCTAGTGCTTTTCCTAAGGCTGCTGTTGCTCCCAAATAAACAGCTCCATTTGGAATTGTATTTGTATACAAATATAAGCTGTATTTGGCATAATCCTAATGCTAAAAAGTCAGATTTTTGGAGGGTGTATTCTGCTCCACTTCAAGACCCAGCGTGATTTGGCTCTTCCCCCATTATCTTATTTAGCTCGCCATCACTTCACCTTGAAGAGGAAGGAGTGTTTAATATAGGAAGAGGTATGGGGAAAAAAGACCTTTTTTGGTGTGGAGGCACCTAGGAGCAATTAGTCAAGGCTCAGACTTTCTTTTAACCACATTTTCTCTGACTCTTTTTTTCTTTCGTCTCCATGAAAGTGCTGTGTCCTTCGGTCTTTCTTCTGCCAGGGAACTCTTACCCCACAGATGTGGAGTCAGCCCTTCTCACCAACTTTATTGCCCCACTTTATTGCTGCTGGGAGCTCTGGTTCACGTGGGTCACTGGTGGAGGGAGCGAAGATTTGTTCCCAGAATGAAAGCTCAAGCACAGCGGTGGCTCCTGCCAGCCACAGGGCAGTGACCCATTTCCTCAGGCTTCTAGCTTTTGGCCCTTTGCCTTCTGAGGGAGCAGCCACCAGTGGCCCTTACTCCTCCATCCTCCTCTCCAAGAACTTCTGCCCTGAGGCACTTCCTTGGGGAGAGTCCTTCAGAGTGAGGTCTGGAAAATGACATAAGTTGCCCCTCAGGGAACTAAGATGGGATAGGGAAGGGAGGAAGAGAAGGTGGGAGTTTGAGGGAATGAAGAGTGGGGTGGAAACGGAGGTGTAGGTGAGGAGGAGACCAGAGCAGAAGGCAAAATTTTTAGAATGTTTTAAAGGCATGAGACACCGTGGCTTCTCCCCAGAGCATCCTCAGTTCCAAAGTAAATCCATCCACAGGATGCCCCAGCCCCTCAACCAAAACAGGTATCTTAGATAAAAAGGTAGTTGTTTGCTTGGTTTGGGCACCAAACAGTGGATCTTTAGATTACCATTTAAATTAATTTTATCTATATGGCCCCATATAGACACTGGTTATCTATTTCTATTAATTTCAACTCTCCTTATACGCTGCCTTGTGGTTATGGTAGTTAAAGGACATTTCACCTTCCATAAGTACCTACTTGGTTTCTTCACTGCAAGCAAAGTGTTTTATGCCTGGAGTCGGACTAGAATACCAAAAAGGGACATTGTCATGGGCACTTGGGCTGGTGAGTGTGGTCCGATCTCCGTAAACACAGCAGATGGGGTAAAGTAGAAGAGTGAGTACTAGAAGGTGTGATTGTGTGATGGATGTGTATGTGTAAGAAGGTGTGTATGTGTGAAGGTAGATGTTAACTAGACTTATTTGGTGATCATTTCATAATATATACAAATATTGAATCATACTGTACACCTGGGACTATCATACGTGTATATGGTAACTACATCTCAAGTTAAAAAAGAGTGTGTAGGGCCTCCCTGGTGGTACAGGCGGTTAAGTCTCAGCACTATGAAGCTATTGGCAGCCACTGCAGTACGAGTTCGATCCCTGGCCAGGGAGCTGACCCACATGGCACGGTAGACCTCTCCTATCTGGCCTGCTGCTGTATTTCAGTAGATCAGCCTGCTTTGCCCCCCACTCTCTGTGGTGAATCCTCTTACCCACCTCCCATCCCCACACTTCTGACCTATACCCCAGCTCTTGTATGTATAAATAAATAAAATAAATCTTTAAAAAAGGATGTGTAAATCACTACATAATTTGGAGGGCTCAATGGAAAATGTAAATACAGGATCTCTGCAAAAATCATTCAGAAATTCAAGGTGGCAGTGATGTCGTTTTTTTGGAGTCAGTGGGTTTGGAGAACAGGGTCCTTGGGTTAACTCTGGGAAAGGTTTCACCAGAGCTCCACTTTTAGTGGCACACAGCGAGTTCCTTAGGCAAGTTTCTCCAGGAGATGGAGACGTTAGTTATATATAAAAAAAGCAGGTTTATTAGAGGAAGGGACAGAAGAATAAAGGACACTTGCATAGACACAAGCGGGCAGCAAGAGCTGTCCCGAAAGGGCTGCTGAGAGAGGCCTGTGTGGTCACAGGCTGGCGGCCTTGAGGAGAGCTGCCTCCCCTGAGGGAAGTGTTCAGAGAAGCCCCGGCAGGTGCAGGTCACGGGTAGGCAGGAGGCTGCTGCCCTGCAGAGGAGAGAGCTGGTGAAGAGAAGCACCTGTGTAGTCACAGGTGGACAGAAGGACGCTGTCCCGTTGTGGGGGCAACATTAGATTTTATCATCTTCTTTGGGTAGGGAGGGGCTCATCTTTATGTGTGGATGGTTTGTTCCTTAATCTCCATAGCTTCTCCTTCAGGTCTGTGCGCCTGACACCCCTACCTCAGTCTGATCCCTGCCTGGGTCTTGTGCTTGGTGATTTGGGCGTTGGCGTCTGGGGGTCTTGTTTTCTAAGTTACAGCATGTTAATCCCTTCTACCCCTACCTCCTTGTGTGAGACAGGCTCCTGATCGCGTGGTGTCTCCTTTTCTATTCTTTCCTCCATCAGCAACAGTGAACATTATGGGTGGACCCCCTGTAGGCATGGGGGGGTAAAGGGGTACCTGTGTGATTACCCAGGTCAAAAGTCCAGAGTCAGCCCTGGTGGAGGGTCCCCAAGGAGAGTGTGGACTAACACATTCAAGAAGCAGTGATACACGCTTTCCACTTCAGGTTTCCCAGCATTTCAGTGTCATTCATATTTCGATGCTCAAGGTCAAGCTTTTTGAACACTGCTTGCTGATTTTAGCAGTGCTGTGGGGAGGGAAGGTGGAGCTTGCTTCCAGTTTGGGGAGATAGCCCTGGAGAAGAGCAGCAGCAGGCTCTAGGAAGAGCCAGTCCCCAGATGGTTTAAGGGGGTCTTGGAGCTGTGGCAATAGCAGCAGAGGCAAATATATTTGAGGAGGAAACCTGCAAAGACCAGGACCCTGTTGACGTTCTTCTGGGGTTTCCTGCAATAAACAGGAAAGAAAAAGGGAATCCAGTGAGAACCAGCATCCCATTTTCCAAAGAAGAGGACTTGGAGTCATTGAAATATGTGTATTGAAGACACGTGACCTCATTCTGCAGTCTTGGTCTAATGAAGTCTTGGGACACTTCTGGCTGTATAAACAGGCATAACTGGTATTGTTAGTGGGAAAGGTAGTCCTGAATAAGTTACACAAACAAGCTTGTAAACTCCAACCCCCACTCCAAACCACTAATATTCCAAAACACAAATCCTATAAAATAATTTTCAAAGAGTAGATCACTGGGACCTAAGAATAAAGTTACGCAACCAAGCTGAGTATAAAACCAAACATGTGGGCCTTGGGAACTCTCTCTTCGTTCGGAGCCATCTCTCTTCATTCGAAGCCTGCCCTCTTGGTTCGAAACCAACTCTCAACACGCCGTTAAATTCCAGTTCAAAAAATCTAGTAAAATATTTACAGATTTATATCCCTCTTTTATCCCTATGTTATTGCTACTTTATTTCCCCTTCTTTTTAAAAATAAAACCCTTTATTAACCTTTATCGTGTGTGCCTACAATTAATACTTGTTATAAGTGCCTTTCAAGCGCGCAAGTAAAAACCCAAACAAGCCCATTTTATATTAAAATTGCCCTGTAACAGTATGACATGCTTTGTAGCTTGAGAAATAAATATAGTCTCAACTTTCAATTTCCATTAATCACTGGAGCCCCCGACTGCCTTCACTGGTAGGAAGTCCAGAATCTCCTTGGAGATCTTCCTATCACAGGTCTGAATTGTCTAAGAATGGAGGTGGGGTTCTGCATCTCTGGCCAGGTCCTTGTTTTGGCTGCAAGGGGTCACTCAGAGAGTAAAGCAGACAATTCTGGGTGTTCACTGAGATTGAGAAAGCAACACTCCACAAGTTTTATTTTATTTTCCTCCCTTGCTGCACAGAATCGGTGCTATATTTATGATTGAGTAAGTCAAGTACTTCCTTCCTGACTTTTTTCTCAGAATTTAGTAGCCTTAACTCGCATTCAAAAGTTCACTTTTCATAAACACTAGTCATTAAACTATTAAGACTCAAGCAACACGCTGATGAAATTGCATATTAAGGAGTACCATAAAAATATTTAAGCATATTTGAAATATGCATTTTTGAATATGTTCAAAATTTCCATTTGAAATGTGTATTTATAAGTCTCAATAATTATTCTAATCTTAATAATTATTCTTATTCTAAATTATTAGAATTATTGCTTCTTCCTTCTAAGGGATGGGGATAATATGTTTAAAGAAATATGTTTTTGTTTTGATCTCTTTGCCTACTCAAGTCTACTGGGAAAAAAGAAAGGAAAAGTGATTTTTGAAGTGACACTGAGGGGTTGGATCTGGGGAAAAAATTCACAAGTAGGCTGAGCATAGTACAAATCTAGCTCTGCTGAGAAGCCTGGGGTTAAGTAGGTGTGGTTAAGTGGTTTTGCATAACAGAAGGAAGAGAATTGAGCTTCTGGAGGTCAAAAGAAGGTTAGAACTCTGAAATTGAATAAAGGAGGGGGCCTTTGGGAGGAAATGATAACTAAGTGTCCCATCCTAGATGATGAGATAAAGAGGCATGCTTGTGGGCACATGCTTACTCCCTCTGACCCCTCCCCACAGAGGAATGCTACACAGTCATGAAAAGAACAAAATCTTGTCAGTTACAATAACATCGTGAACTTTGAAGGCACTATGCTAATAATACTGAGATAAGTAGTATATGATTTCACTTACATGTGTATCTAAAAAACTAAACTAAAATCAGAGAAACAGAAAATAGACTACCAGAGGGATGGAAATTTTGGAGGGAGTGATCAAAATAAGTGAGGGGAATCAAAGGGCACAAAATAAATATGTCAAAGAGATGTGATGGGCAGCATGGAAACTATAACCAATAATACGGCCTTGCAAACTTGAAAGTTACTAAGAAAAGATGGTAAATAGATTTAATGTGATGGCCATTTTCCAATGTATACAAATGTCAAGTCATTATGCTTTATAGCTGAAATAGATAATGTTGTATGTCAATTATATTTCAATAATAATAATAAAAGAAAGTATTGGTTTGGGTTGCTTGTGTTTCCATAAAGTAAACAGCCTCTTTTCTCTTCCCTCATCTTCAGTAAAGTCTGCTACATTCAAACATCTTAGACTAATAATTAATAAAACAACATGTTATACTTTTGATGTATCATATATTTAAATCTTTTACATACACTGACTTATTTAATCTTCATAAAAACCTTATAGAATCAGGGCCTCTCTGGTGGCACAGTGGGTTGAGTGTTGCACTGTGAAACATCTGCAGCACTGCAGCATAAGTTTGATCCCCAGCCAGGGAGGAAACCCACATGGTGCAGCAGACCTCTCCTGCCTCACCTGTGCTCCCTTCAACAGTGTATTTCAGTCTATCTACCTGTTCTGCTCCCCACTCTGTCTCTGGTGAATCCTCTCACCTCCCTGGACTCTGGCCTGTACTCCAGCTCTTGTGTGCATAAATAAATCTTAAAAAAACCCCAATCTTATAGAATCAGTATTATTACAGTTTTATGAATGAAGAAACTGAGGCACGAAGCGTAATATTCCTAAATTCATTCCTGGTTAATATACTTTGAAACATCACTAGATATTAACATACTATTATTTATTTAAATGCCAGTAATTCAAAAACACTTAAAAATGATTCAGCAAATACTTGACAAACACATTTTAAATTACCAAGTTTAAAATTAGTGGAGTGGGGCCTCCCTGGTGGTGCAGCAGGCAGCGGAACAGCAGCGCAAGTTCCATCCCTGGCCAGGATGGCTCAGCAGACCTCTCCTGCCTCGCCCGCTGCTCCCCTCAGCAGTGTGTTTTAGTAGATCTGCCTGTTCTGCTCCCTGCTCTGTCTCTGGTGAATCCTCTCACCTCCCGTGACTCTGGCCTGTACCCCAGCTGTTGTGTGCATACCAAAAAAAAAAAAATTGTAAAAATGTCTTTAGAAAAAAATTTAAAAAAGAAAATTATTTAAAAAAAAGTTAGTGGAGCGGTATCACGTGGAGTTATGTGGGCCAGCACTGATTTTTGTTTACTTGTTTTTTTTTTTTTAAGATTTATTTATTTATGCATACAAGCACTGGGATACAGGCCAGAGGTGTGGGGGGGTGAGAGGATTCACCACAGAGAGAGGGGAGCAGAACAGGCAGATCAACAGAAGTACACTGCTGAGGGGAGCAGCGGG
>JAGFMF010011645.1:5573843-5623153 GCA_019455555.1 Galemys pyrenaicus | reverse complement strand
GCAGCGGGCACAGCAGGAGAGGTCTGCCGCGCCATGTGGGTCCCCTCCCTGGCTGGCAGCAGGGATCGAACTCGTGCTGCAGTGGCTGCGGTTTGCTTCTTAGTGTGCTGCTTAACCCACTGCGTCACCAGGGAGGCCTTGTTTACTTGTTTCTTTACTCTCCTGAACTAAAGGAACATTGAGGCCAACATTCTAGACACTGAAGACACTGTAAGGAGAATGGGATTAGCACAGCAAATGTGAGACAAGACCACTGTTGAGGAGGAATTCAAGTTGAAGAGGGTAAGGAGATGGCAAAAGAACTTTAAGAAAACGCCCTTAGAGGGTCTCCCTGGTGGCGCAGAGGTTAAAGTCTCAGAGCTTTTCAAGCTATTGGCAGCCACTACAGCAGTGAGTTTGATCTCTGGCCAGGGAGCTGACCCATCGGGCACAGCAGACCTCTCCTGTCTCCCCACTGCTCCCCTCAGTGGTGTATTTCAGTTAGTCTGCCTTTCTGCTCCCCACTCTGTCTCTGGTGAATCCTTTCACCCCCCACAACTCTGGTCTATACCCCAGTTCTTGTGTGCATAAATAAAGATAAATCTTTTTAAAATGCCAATGGAATCTGTGCACCCAAAGAATTATTTTCCATAGTAGTAAATAAATTGCTGATGAGATTGTGGGACGATCAGCAATTTTCTATCTTTGAGCAGAAAATAACTCATGTTAACTTAAAAAAAATCCATAAATGATTGTGAAAATAAGGTGTCAAAAGGATGAAAATATTTAAAATTTCATAAAGGAGAAAGGGCAGATTCCAAAACCTACTATCAGGAAGTAGGATTCCTGAAATGTTTCAGAGCAGTATATTACCTAGTTGTTTTACATACACTTCATAAAGAAAGATAATTGCAGTATGAGTTTTCCAGGAATATACCATGTCATAATACCAATATTTTGTTTTATGATAAAGTTAGGTGTGGGGCCTTCCTGGTGGCTCAACGGGTTAAGCAACACACTATGAAGCAAACCTCAGTCACTGCAGCAAGAGTTGGATCCCTGCCACCGGCCAGGGAGGTGACCCACATGGCACAGCAGCACATAGACCTCTCCTGCCTTGCCTGCTGCTCCCCTCAACAGTGTACTTCAGTCAGTCTGCCTGTTCCGTTCCCCACTCTGTCTCTCACCGCCAGCACCTCTGGCCTATATCCCAGTGCTTGCATGCATAATAAATAAATCTTTTAAAAAAAAGTAAAGTTAGGGCCTCCCTGGTGGCACAGTGGGTTAAACAACGCACTATGAAGCAAACCACAGCCACTGCAGCACGAATTTGATCCCTGCTTCTGGCCGGGGGTGACCCACATGGCGCAGCAGACCTCTCCTGCCTCGCCCGCTGCTCCCCTCAGCAGTGTGTTTCAGTCAGTCTGCCTTTCTGCTCCCCACTCTGTCTCTGGTGAATCCTCTCACCTCCCTGGACTCTGGCCTGTACCCCAGCTCTTGTGTGCATAAGTAAATACATCTTAAAAAAAAAAGTAAAGTTAGTAGATGTATAAATTAGGGTAATGCAGTTGGTATACTCTCTTGATGACTGTAGCAAGACATTTATAGAATCTGTTGCTATCACTATAAAAATGATGAAAAGCAGGATAAGATACTAATATGCACCCTGCTTTTTAGAAGAATGGTCCTAAGTTAAACTGTGCTTTAACAGAAATGATGAAAAAAGCAGGGTATACTCTGTAAATAACGTTTGGACTTAATTGTGTATGGTTGACAGATTTTTACTGTGTATTTCCAAAGATTAATCATAATTCAAGAATTACCTAAAATACAGGATTTATCAAATTTTTTGTGAAATTCAGTTCATCCTAGAAAAAGGTTATCTTATTAAATTAGTTAGCTGTTACGTAACAGCTAGTTAGCTGTTAGTTTGTTGTTTGCAATTCAAAAAAATAGAGCAGTATCCTATTTTTAGTCTTAAATCTGAATAAGAGGAACAATATGAAGATATGTGTACAATATATTAATTTCCTTTTTAAAAGGATTTTTTCTATCTTTGTGTAGAGGAACTAGGGTGTAGGCCAGAGGTGTGTGTGTGTGTAGTGGGGGGAGGATTCACCAGAGACAGTGGGGAGCAGAACAGGTGGGTCTACTGAAGTACACTGCTGAGGGGAGCAGCAGGCAAGAGAGGAGAGGTCTGCTGCTCCATGTGGGTCCCCTCCCTGGCCGGGGATCAAACCTAGGCTGTTACAGGTCTTAACCCCTAGGCCACTAGGAAGGCCTTGCAATACATTAGTTTTTCTGGAAGCAGGAGGTAGATTTAGGTTTCTATTAAAATAATTTATTTTTCTAGCCATAGTGGTTAGGAGTCAGTAGATTTCTTTGTTGTTTGGTTGTATTTACCATAGTTAGCTCATAAAGTTATTTGCAAATAAAAGTGTGAAATATTAAAAAAAAATACCAGAACCAAGGTAAAAAATATTTAGTTTTCTGTGAAAAGGTGACTCCACAGGGGATCCATTAGGACAGATGGTTGGTTGTTATCTGCTACATGTAAGGAAAGACTTAAGTTATAATCATTAGAACTGACCCCAAATGGAATGAGTTGCTTAGAAAAAGAAACAGATGTGTGTGTTTACATTCTGGGTGCTAGAATATGTCAGTGACCATGTCTCCTGGCCTCAGGAAGTTTCCTTCAGTATTTTGAAGTTTCTTACAGGTGTCTTCATGATAGCTGGTGACTCTGTTCTGGGAAGTAATGACAACTGGTTTGGATCTATAGTTGGATGAGAACTTGGACTGGTGAAATTTAACTTTGCATGCTACTCAATGATTACTGTTTTTAAGTATCTGTATAATTGATGCTTAAGATTTGATAGAGATGTTAGCAAAACACACTGGGAAAAAAAAACCAAAACGGTTATGTTCCCACTTTCACTCTACCTTCATCTCTCTACATTACACAAATTTTTTGCTGTTAAGTTTTTAAAGTCAAACTCATTTGTATGTCTACACAGACTTGTACCCAAATATTCAGAGCAGTTTTATTTGAAAGAAAAATTGGAAATGATTCAAATGCCCATTGATAATGAGTGGGTGAAGATACTGAGGTCCAGCTGTACTATGGAATATAACTTAGCAACAGGATAGATGACCTATTGATGCATACAGCATGATGGAATTGTTACAGAGGACCTTTCCCCCCTAACAGAATTACAGGGTGTGAAGAGGCCAGACAAAGGAAGTACGTGCTGTGCAAAGTAATTCATATAAATTCTAGAATGTGTAGATTCACCTGTGGACAGGTTAGGTCGTTGGGAGGTAGGGGGTGGATGACAGAAGATTATGAGAAAACTTTGGGGGATGATGATGGATAGTGCATTATCTTGATCGTGGTTATGGTTTTGCAGGTGTATGCATGGGGCAAAACTTGCCAAGTGGCATGCTTTAAATATAAGCAGTTTATGTTATGTCAGTTACACCTCAGTACAGCTGAAAAAAAAAAAAGAAAGAAATTGCATGAAAGGAAATAACAGGAAATCGTCAGCAGTTATTACCTCTGAAGTCAGGACTGGGAAAGGGATGACAATTTCACGTTTACATTTTAATGAAATGTACTGTTTTTTACATATTAATGAAAAAAGTCAAATAACATGTTTAAACAATAAAACTATTCACATGAGTAAAATAAAAAATCAGACTGTTTTGAGCCCAGAAATTAATGGATTTGGAAAAACTTTTCAAAACGGGTACATGTAAATCCAAAAAAAGCTGCTGTCAGGAGGATTGTTCTGAGGTGGCCTAGTTACTGCAAACTGCAGTGGCTGAGCTGTAAACTCTCCTCAAGGTTCCTTCACATTCCTCCTTCCTTGGGGTCAAAGTCTTTGGATTCAGCAGTAATCAGAACACATTCTGCCTCTCTGGGATTAAAATGGAGATGTTTAGCTTAAGAAAGGTCATTGTTCTTTTTATTTTTTTAAAGATTTATTTATGTATACAAGAACTGGGGTACAGGTCAGAGGTGCGGGATGGAGGCCAGTGAGGGATTCACCAGAGACAGAGTGGGGGACAGAATAGGGAGATCGACTGAAATGCACTGCTGAGGGGAGCAGTAGGCGAGGCAGGAGAGGTCCATGCGGCCATGTGGGTCCCCTCCCTGGCCAGCAGCAAAGATCGAACTGGTGCTGCAGTGGCTGAGGTCTGCTTCATAGTGCGTTGATTAACACATTGTGCCACCAGGGAGGCCCTCATTATTCTTTTTAAACAACGGGGTGTACTTAGTACTTAAGCTATACAAGTCGTTATGTTGGAAACTGTCTTTATTGTCAGTTATAACCATTATTGTGAGCAATAATGATTATTGTAATCATTATTGTAACAGCAAGGCACTCTGATAAAGGGTTTTTGATGCAATATCTTTTTTTTATGTAATATCTTGTTTAATCCTATCATCTATAATATGGGTATTATTTTGACTCCTTATTTTACAGATGGGGAAACTAAGGCAAAGAGAATTTTGAGTATCTTACCCAAGATTATAGAGCTGGGATTTTAGTCTAGGCCACCTTCCTCCAGAACTAGTTTATTTTTTATTTATTTATTTTCTTTATTTATATATATTTGACATCAGTTGTGGTCCCCAAGAACTAGTTTATTTATCTGTCACATTGTACTGCCTCTCCAGTGATTTCAGACAGAGAGCCCTTCTCTTGAGGTATTCACAGTCTGGGGTTGGAGGGGAGACTGGCATAGAACACATGGACCCTACCATTGAGACACTATGATGAAGGGGTATAGAAAGTTTATGACAGGACCAAAGGAGACCCCTGACTCCATTTGGGGCTAGAGCTTGAAGAACAGAGGGAACCTGTCATGTGGAGGAGGAGGAAGGGTGTGGCAGGCGAATGGAACTGCATGTGCGAACGGCAGTGGAGAGTGAAACATGAAAGCAGATCAGATTTGAAGAAAAGCAAATACAACTGACCCTTGAACAACACGTGGATGTCAGTTGGTTGGATCTGAGGATGTGAACCCCTGGATTGGGAGGGCTGACTCTAAGTTATTGGTGAATATCGAACTGCAGAGGGTGGAGGGCCAGGCACCCCTAACCCGGCAATGTTCAAGGGTCAACTGTAGTTTGAAGAAAATAGATTGATGCAGTGGGAGATGTGAATAGAACCAACTTAGGAGAAGCCTTGATTGTGTTCAGGAGCTGTGGAAAGTGTGTGAGAGCCAACCAAATCCACGCTTGGTTGAATCCTTGAATGTGGAATCCATGGGTAGAAAAAGACCTGCACGCCAGTGACCCTGCACAGTTCAAACCGTGTTGTTCAAGGGTCAGTTGTATTTGCTTTTCTTCAAATCTGATCTGCTTTCATGTTTCACTCTCCACTGCTGTTCGCACATGCAGTTCCTTTCTCCTGCCACACCCTTCCTCCTCCTCCACATGGCAAATTCCCTGTTCTTCAAGGTCAAACTCAGCACTCCACCTCACCCACTTAACCAGGAGAACCTAAGACTTTTGCCACAAGTTCGAAGAGAACTTGAGTGCGAATGGATTATAACTTTGAAAGAAGAGGAGTAACTACTTTGTTTATTTGCTTTTGCTTAAGTAAGTCAAACTTGGACTGCTGGTTCAAGGGTCTAGAAAAATACTTCCTATTTTCCTGTCAAAAAACACAGGCAAGTCTCCTTGCCCATTATGATGGTTCTTTACATAAGGCCTTTTCTGTCAGGATACTTTCAGTTGCAACTGAAAAAAAAATAGACCGGAATAGGGAATTCATCAGTTCACCATGCTAGAAAGTCTAGAGGAATCTAGCTTCAGATCACGCTTGATTCAGCAGTAAGATAATGTCTTTCTTCTTGCAGTCTTCTTACTAAAGCTGAGTCTCTTTGGGAGTTCCAGCATGACTAAAAACAGCTCCCAGGGCTATCTGCTTCCTTGTTCGCACTCAACAGGAAAGATGCCTCTCTGTTCCAGTGTTGCCAGCGGTTATGAGAGTCACCCTGATTGCAGCACCTTGCTCACAGGCGCTAAGCCAGTCGTCATGGCATGAAATCAACACTAACCTTAGCCTGAGGAGTCATCTGCTCTGAAGTCAGGGAAGGAGTCAGCCGCCCTAGGACTACATAAACTTCCCTCTGTAAAACAGGACTTCTGGAAAAGTGGAAAGGGGTCACCCAACAACTGCCCTCTATGGTCTGCTGTCAGAGATTCAGAGGGCTCGCTCAACCAACGTTTTGCTCTTCAGAGCCTCATTCATGGATTCTTAGTAGCCCCTCCGAGGCTCACACTCATGGAAGCCTCCGTTTAAAAAGAGATTCTCAACAGCTTCAGAGATTCTGGCTCATTGACATAAACATTTTCAGCTCACCGGATGATTCTATGGGGCAGCCAGGACTGCGAATCACTGGCTGAACCCTTCTTATGCCGTCTCTTCTGTTACATGCTTAAGTTTTATGCACGCCTGGACTACTCTGACTCTCAACAAACAAGAATGTAGGCAAACAGAAAAATTAATAACTAACCCTGAGACTCATGTTTCAGGCATTTTGCAGGGTGTTTTGCATTCATCATCTCATTTCAGCCACCATTTTAGGAGACAGAGTGAATATTGTTTCTTTTTCACTAATGAGAAAAAACAAGGGCGAAAGAACTGATTTATCCAAGGCACGACTCCAGTGTGCGGCTAAGTCAGAACTTGAATGCTTGTGTTTGTGAATCCCAAATTCCTTATACTTAACCCCTCTCACACATCATCTTTTCATGACCATACGAGCTCTCTCATGGTTCATTTCTCAGCTCTTTTTAGTCCGTGACTCACTTTCATCAGGGATTTGTTGGGGCCTGTCTGGTGTACCACTGAGCACATTTTATGTACACTGAATTATCCACAAAGTCCTTACATCTGCTCTGTAGCTGTAGGCATAAAGGGGAGCATCATATACATGTGTGTTCACAAGTTACACATCGTGCACTTAGAATTTATAGTGCACACTCAGCTGTAGATTACACACACGTAGAAGCTGTGGCTGCAGTAAAAGGGTGAGAACACCGACTTAAGAGTCTCACTTTTAGTTATCACTGTGACCTTACGCAAATCAGCCACATCTGTTCAGTGTCCTTCCTGTCATCTCTAAAATAGAAAGACAACGCTTGCTTTTTCTAACTGCGTGATTAAACTGAGGTTCAAATGTGATCTGGAGCCCAGCAAGGTGTCCTGCTGAAGATTTACTTGTTGCCTGCTTGAAAACTGTACACAAGAGCCCTAGTAATGATCTATGCTGTGTGGGCATCACCTTCATCGGGATAATGTTGCAACTGTATCCAGTTGGTGAGCCATAAACTCTCTCTACCCTACTTTTTTCATTTACTGACAAAGCTTTGGAATTCTGTGTATTGTGCATGAGTTGGCCAGAGGTTGTGGATTTATTTTATTTATTTATTTTTTTTAAAGATTTATTTATTTATGCATACAAGAGTTGGGGTACAGGCCAGAGGTGCGGGAGGTGAGAGAGTCCACCAGACAGAGCAGGGGGCAGAACAGGCAGATGGACCAAAACATGCTGCTGAGGGGAGCAGCAGGCCAGGCAGGAGAAGTCTGCCTGTGCCATGTGGGTCACCTCCCCAGCCGGCAGCAGGGATCGAACTTGTGCTGCAGTGACTGTGGTTTGCTTCATAGTGCGTTGCTTAACCCACTGCGCCACGAGGGAGGGCCCAGAGGTTGTGGATTTAATAGAGGGCAGGGAAAGAACAGAAGGAAAGGGAAAGACTGGGAGAGGCATTTTTACAACTTACAGACTAGTTTTTTTTTTTTTTCTTCTTTATTACAGAACAAGTCACTGCTGGCTAGCTAGGTGGGAGGAAGTAGGCCCTTTTATATGCTCTTGGTGGGACTGTAAATTAGTATAAAATTTGAGGAGTTAATTATTAAATTGAAGATTGATGTTTCAATCCCATTTTATATTAGATGATTAAAAAATTTAAATATAAGTTCTTATTTATATAAGATTTAGCAGAGAAAGGTATGAGAAGATAGACAATGAACAGTAAGCTGTGGTTCTCCCTGGTGGGTGGGTTCTCCCTGGTGGGTGGGAGAGAACGTTTCACTTTTCATTTTCTATTCTTCTGTATGGCTTGAGCTGCCTATATGTATTTATGATTTTTTTGGTAAAAAAAGAAAGAAGTCTAGAGCAGAGGTCAGCTCAGTAAACACGCATCAGCCGTGTTCCTGTGTCCTCAATCCCAAGTTCCTCTCTGCAAGGCCAGCCCACACTTCCAGAAGGGCGCTGACCCCTGCCTGCCAGGCCCTCCTTGTGCTGTTTTGCAGCCCATTACCAGCTGCTTAAGCAGCAGGTTCCCGGTGGCTGGTCAGCTGGAACCGCTTCAGGAGAACAAACAGAAAGGACAGAGATACCAGTGAAGATTACCCAGCTGGCCTCATGAACAGAAAAAAACGTAAAGTTTGAAATAGCAAGGAAAACGTCCCTCAATGAACAAGCGCCTCCAAGGGATGCTGAGAGAGAGGAGGGAGCAAGGTAGGTAGCCCTGAAGGAATCCTTGTGAACACAGCCTGGCCCTTTGTCCTGTGAGTCTCCTTGGCGATCCTGATCCTCCATGTCAAACTAGAGCTTCCTCTATAGAAGAATAAAACACGGCAGGCACTGTTCCTGCAGCTAGCCTCCCCTTACGCAGGATGCCTGCAGGAGTTCAAAGAGAGGTGGAAGAACAGAGGCAGGAAATAAAGTAAGAACTCAGGTAGATGGATAGCAAATCCCTGCTCTGACATTTCCTAGTTGTGTAGCCTTAGGCAAATCATTTCACCTTTGTCAGCTTAAATTTTCTCATCTGTACAACAGGGAAGTTGAACTACCTGCCACAGAGGGTCAGTGGAGCCGCTACCTCAGGAGGGTTTAGCACTCTCCCTGAAAATAACGGGACATGAAATCAGCATTCCATTTATTTATGCTTTGAGTGTTCTTTCCTATCATGCCCCACAAAGACAGTGGTTGAGTCTGGCTCTGTTATTGATTACAAGTGTGGACTTTGGCAGATCTCAGTTCTCTCACTGGCGAAATGAATGTAAATATTCCCATCTCGTGGGTTTTGCAAAGATTAAATGACAGGATGCACCTGAAATGTGAAGGACCTGGTTCACAGCCCCAGGAAATGGGCTGATACAATTTGCTGGTGAGAAATTAGCATGTTTCCTACAAAAAAAAATAAAAGTAAGGTTTCTGTAAAACAATCTTCCAAATCCCTGTTGGTCCCTTCCCCAAACACGCAGTAAGCAAGCTGCTGGGTCCACCCCATCCTGAACTCCTGCCTGTGGGCGCGCCTGTCTTCATCCCCATCCTGCCTCTTGCAGCTTCTCTTCCTCTCCCTGCCCAGGCCCCTCATTAGTCCAGTTAATAAACTGTTGCTGTCATTCTCGCTCGGCCCCAGGAGCAGGGCCTCTCAGGATGTGTGCTGGGCTGGGAGGTGAGCAGTGGAGCTGCAGGAGCAGCACCATTTCCGTGGGGAAGTAGCACAAGGCCCAGGTTTGGCAGCAGATGCGCCTCCCTGGGGCAGCATCAGATAATCAGAGACTTTCATTAGCGCAAGAGCCTGGCTCTTGGGCAGTGCATCAGGGTCTCATTCGGGGACTGGAAAGTTCAGGCCTGGAGTAATGACTAGCCCGAGGGTACTGGTCTTGGCACACTGACCTTTAGTGCCCCCAGAGGCGCGTGCGCACACACACACACACGCACATACACACACAAGTTCCCTGGGCTTCCAGGCAGCTAAAGAGTGTGTGGGTACTTTCCAGGCCTGAAAAGCTGGGGAACAGGATGCAGCTGGAAAGCCCAGAAACTTCTGCACGACTGCCCCTGCTGATTGCTAAGAATATCTGAGCCCAAGGTTCCCAAGAACCTATTAACCCACTGCAGTGACTGATCCAGAGAGAGCAGGTTTCCTCCCAGGCTTGAAAGGATAAAGGACAATAGGACTAATGAGGTGGCCCAGGCCCAGACTGGTTTGTTGGCTATACAAAGGAGATAGGTCAGCATTTTCAACCCTCCCTGCACACACACACACACACACACACCCTTCAAGAGGTGTGTGTGTGTGTTTGTGAAACTAGAGTTTATGCTGAGGATTGGGAGCTGGGGCAGGTGTGTGTGCACGTGCGTGAGGGGACAAGTTTTGCTGGGAAGTTAGCCCAGTTATTTCCTCAACCACTTACATCACACACAACCTGTTCAGGCATATATTTAGGGGAAAGTGAGTTCACATCAAACTCACTCTGCTGACACGTGGTTCCTACCTGCTGCACTGTCAGCACTCCTATTCACCACCTAGAATTACGAGCTTCTGTGCTGGCTGCAGCCCAAGGTGAACGTGGAGGAGGTCACATCTTCTTTCACTTTGTTTCTCAATTCACCACAAACATAAAAATGCATGCGCAGTGAACCGTAGCCTGCCTGTAGATCTCCAAGTGTGCTTCTCAAAGTGTGGTCCACAGACCAGCTCTACTTCACTTGTCAGCATGTTAGAAATGCAAATCCTCAAGTGTCACCACAGACCCACCACACCAGAGACTCAGCTCCCCAGTTTGTGTACTAGCAGCTCTCCACGTGATTCTCATACTGGCTGAAATACAAGCGCCAATGCGGTGTGCTTGAGAATAACTTGAAAAAAGGAAAAAACATATAGGGAAAGAGACTAAATTAAAACAGAATTGTAACTAGGACAGTTTGCAAACTACAAAACTCTGGGGAGTTTTGCTTTCCTCTCTCAATGCCCACATGAGGTTGATTTCTTCCCATGTTAAGATAATACAAAGCATGTGAACACCCACACACACACACACACATTCCCCACCCTCTCTCTCGTGAAGGCCACAGCACTCCTGGTCTCAGTGTTTATCATTCCAATGCATTTTTTTTTTTTTACAATGCCTTTTCTATATAGTATTTTTGGCATTTTTTTAACTTCCTATGTTTTGGACATACTATCCCTATCTGGTGACAATTTGCTTGTTTCCACTTGCCATATATTTTTAGATTTGTCTTTGGTGCTGCTACATCTGTTTTCTTTCTTTTTTTAAAGCAAACAGAGGTTCAGTAAAAACACATATACTTCCTGCGTGCATGGTAGAAACCTAGAAAGACTGGACAATTCACAGTCACATGGCTTCAGTCACCTCCTTAAATATCGACTAACACAGGGCCTCCCTGGTGGCGCAGTGGGTTAAGCAACGCACTATGAAGCAAAACGCAGCCACTACAGCACAAGTTCGATCCCTGCTGCCGGCCAGGGAGGGGACCCACATGGCGCAGCAGACCTCTCCTGCTGTGCCCGCTGCTCCCCTCAGCAGTGTACCTCTGTTGATCTGCCTGTTCTGCTCCCTGTTCTCTGTGGTGAATCCTCTCACCACCCCCACACCTCTGGCCTGTGCCCCAGTGTTTGTATGCATAAATAAATAAATCTTTAAAAAAAAAAATATCGACTAACACAAAAGGCTTGAAGGGGGCGGGGTTAGGTTCTAATTCCTGATGGACATTTATTTCCAATTTATTTTCAGCTATTATAAATAATGCTGCAATTAACAGTCTACATATGCAGGTACATGTCCCTTTGTACCACATACAAGTGAGTTTCTCTCAGATATGTATCTATACTTGCGTTTATCTGATTACTATGAAAGTTGAACATTTTTTATGTTTGCTTAACCACTCAGGTTTCTTCTATGATTTCACTGTAATGTAGTTAAATGCATCATTTTCCCACCTAGATGGTGTTCTGAGTTATGTTTACAAACTACTCGTATTAGTAAAGATAGATGCTATAACAAAGAGACCCCAATATACAGTGGTTAAAGGAACAGAGACATTTTTCTCCCTCTCACTAAGCAGTCCTGACGGTATGTTGTTCATGAGGTAGCTTGCATGACAAAGGCAGGCAGGAACCCTCCTGTGGGCTTACCATCCTTTTGGGCATGTCATCATCTTGTACCCAGATTCTGGGTTACTGCCATATTCAGATTCCAATCAGCTGGAAAGAGGAGAGCACAGAGGAAGAATACCTAGTGTCAAGTTCCAGAGCTGTAAGTGATACCCACCGTTTCCTGTCAAGTAATGAGAGTGAGCAATGTTCCATGTGCTTTCTGGCACACTTTGTTTGAAGTGCATGCACATTAAGATCTTATGTTCATTTTCTTTTAGGTTGTTTGATTTGTAGGACTTTGCAAATTCTGGATATTTTGTTGTTCATGATTGTTACGAATATCTTTTTATGGTGTCTTTCGTAAATGAAAATTTATTTTGATGTGTTCAAATTTATCATTTTATGGTTAATTATTTTTTTTTTGTTTTAAGATATCTTTTTCCACTCCAAAGTGAAAAGGATACATTTTCTATTCTCTTCTAAAAGCTTCAAGGTTTTGCATTTCATTTTTAGGTCTTGAATCGATTTTTATATGTGGGCTGAGACAGGATCCAATTTCACTTTTTCCATATGATTATCTAATGAACTCAGTTCCATCTATTGAAAGATGCTTTCTCCTGATTTCAAACTCCACCTGTGTCATAAGTCAAATGTCCAATCAAGTCTCTGATGTGTACTGAAAATTTATTTAACTTTCCCTGTGCCAATAACGTACTATTTAATTGTTACAGTCTAAAAACCTATCTTTTAAAAAAAGCTTTATTGAAGTAATATTGGTCCACAGCACTGTACGTGATTCAGGGGAACAGGATCACATTTCTTTAGCTGGACACCCCCATGTGATCACCACTATCAAAGCACTCCCTGTCCTTTAGCCTAGGCTTCCTGCTTTTCCCCCAGACTCCACCCAGAAAACTATCTTGATAACTGGTAAAGCAAGTTCTTCTACCTCTTCCCCCCAAAGAGTGTCTGCTCTTTTCCCTGTGCAATACCATATACATTTGGGATTCTTTTTTTTTATTATTAAAAGATTTATTTATTTATGCATACAATAACTGGGGTACAGGCCAGAGGTGCGGGGAGGTGAGAAAATCCACCAGACAGAGCAGGGGGCAGAACAGGCAGATGGACGGAAACACACTGCTGAGGGGAGCAGCGGGCACAGCAGGAGAGGTCTGCCTGTGCCATGTGGGTCACCTCCCCAGCCAACGGCAGGGATTGAACTTGTGCTGCAGTGGCTGCAGTTTGCTTCATAGTGCGTTGCTTAACCCACTGCGCCACCAGGGAGGGCCCCCATTTGGGATTCTTATTGGAATTGCATTACATCTACAAATCAGCTTAGAAGATTACCATCTTTAGAAAAAGAATCATCATCCTTCTAGTCTAAGAACATTATGTAACTTTCCATCTACTTAGATCTTTTTTGTACTTTTCATTGTTTTAGAATGTTCTTCATGTACTGTTTTTCTCTTGCACTACTTTGTTTGATAAAGATATCCTTTAGTTTATTCTAGGTGTCTTTTAATTTTTATGGCCATTGCATATGCTATCTTTAATTTATCTTCATTTTATACTTGCTGATTTATTAGAATAATGCTGATATCATTATATTGATCTTATAGCTACAGACTTGTTGGGCCTTTTTAATAGTTTCAGTAGTTTACTGCGTTAGAGTAATTTTGTTTCTTCCCTTAAAAGCCTGTGCCTTCCATATCTTTTTTTTTTTTGCCTTCCATATTTTTTGCTTGTACTGCGTGGGGCCTTTAGTACAGGGCTAAGTGGAGCAGTCACAGCATCCTTGTCTTGGTCCTAATGTACATTGAATATTTTAAAAATTTTTTAATTTACTTATACATACAAGAACTAGGGTACAGGTGGCCTCCCTGGTGGCGCAGCAGGTTGAACGCAGCACTGTGAAGCATCCATGGAATTTAACATTATAGGCAATGAAGAGTTGTTAACATTTTTTCTTGTTTTCCAAAATAATCCATGTTCACTATAAAATATTGGAGAAAACAAAAATAATAAAGTAAAAACCACTGGGAACAACAGCAAGTAATTTTATTTTTTTTTCTTTTTTTAAAGATTTATTTATTTATGCATACAAGAACTGAGGTACAGGCCAGCAGTGTGGGGGGTGAGACGATTCACCAGAGACAGAGTGGGGAACAGAACAGGCAGATTGACTGAAACACACTGCTAAGGGGAGCAGCAGGCGAGGCAGGAAAGGTCTGCTGCGCCATGTGGGTCCCCCCCTTGGCCAGCGACAGGGATCGAACTCGTGCTGCAGTGGCTGCGGTTTGCCTCATAGTGTGTTGCCTAACCCAATGCGCCACCAGGGAGGCCCAACAGCAAGTAATTTTATATTGGACGGCACTAATGGTAAACCAATACTAGTATGCTTTGGAAGGGTAATTCTTGGAGAGGGGAGAGCCTAGAGGACAGGAGATGTGTTCAGAAGTTATTGCATTAATATCCATGAGAGATGAAAGTCTGAAAAATGACAAGAGTAAGGTGGAGTGGAAAGACCTGAGACATTCCTGGGGGAAATCAACAGAGCCTAGTGAGTGGATAGGAGAGAAGAAAGAGGGGGAAAGTGTGGGACACCCTGAGATTTCTGGTTTAAGAGACTAGAACGATCAGATTAGTTAGCTATGATTTAGCAAAGAATATAGTCAGTCCTGAGATAATGGGCTATAGGGCATCTAAACTGAAAGGGGATGGTGTTTACATAAGAATGGTGTTACATGGAACTAGGAAGCCAGAGCAAATTTTCCAAATAAATGAACAAAACTAAAGAAAAACAAATTCTTAAACTACAAGAACTAAATAGTGGTTACCACATGGAAGGGGAGGGTGTGGGTAAATTGGGTAAATGGGTCAATTCTGTTGCGATCAGGGAAAATTAGACTTACTGGTGATGAGCATAATGCAGTATATACAGGTATTGGTATGTAAGTCTGTAAACCCAAAATTGACTTTATAAATTAATGTTACTTCAATGAAACAGACAAAAAAGAACTAACTCACCTTGCAGAAAAAACAAAAACAAAACTAAAATCCAGGTGGAGTTTTCTAAAGGTGTCTGGGGCTGGGGTTTCTCTACTTAAGATTGATTACGCAAAATTCTAAAAACTCTACCCAGGTACTTGGCACCAACTCTCTATTCTGTTAATAAAAAATGAATCATTAAAATATTAAAAATATGTATTTGAAAGATATGTGGGGACTTACTCTATGATTCTTTTTATTACTATGTATATTGAAATTTTTCACTGAAAGTCTTTAAGGGCCTCCCTGGTGGCACAGGGGTTAGGCAGTGCACTATGAAGCATCTGTAGCCACCGCAGCAGGAGTTTGATCCCTGGCCATGGAGGTGACCCACATGGTACAGGAGACCTCTCCTGTCCACCAGCAGTGGACCTCCACACCCCACCGTGCCCCCAGTAGTGTATTTTAGTGGATCTGCCTGTTCTGTTCCCCACTCTGTCTCTGATGAATCCTCTCCCCCCACCTCTGGCCTGTACCCCAGTTCTTGTGTGCATAAATATTTTAAAAAATGAAAGTCTTAAAAGAAAAACTTTTAGGTGATCTCATCAAGTAGAATGTATGGTTTCATTTGCCAAACATTTATTGTCTATTATGTGTCCCATATTGTGGAGAATACAAAGATTTATCAGAATGGTAAAAAAAAAAAAGAAATGATGTGCAGAGGAATTAACAACTGGGAGGTATTCTTAGCCGGTGTGACCTGCACCACTTATGGGGAGACTCAGGATAGAGAAAGCATAGATTTCTTTTTTTTTTTTTTTAAGATTTATTTATTTATGCACACAAGCACTGGGGTACAGGTCAGAGGTGTGGGGGGTGAGAGGATTCACCACAGAGAGCAGGGAGCAGAACAGGCAGATCAACGGAAGTACACTGCTGAGGGGAGCAGCGGGCACAGAGGAGAGGTCTGCCACGCCATGTGGATCCCCTCCCTGGCTGGCAGCAGGGATCGAACTCGTGCTGCAGTGGCTGCGGTCGGCTTCATAGTGTGTTGCTTAACCCACTGCGCCACCAGGGAGGCCCTAGAAAGCATAGATTTCTAATGGACCCAAAGGGAGCTTTGAAACTACAATGCAGAGAAGTACTAAGGGACTAAGGTTCTTGCCCCTAGCCCCGCCCCCCAACTGTTCACAGAGTTCTTGCTAAGCCCAGGAGATTAAGTGGAAGGAAGGTTAAAAGAAAGTTTTACTTGGTGTCTTCCCTTCAATAGCTTGGTGTAGATTGGAGCTGGGAGATGGTCTTGATTGTAACAAATAGTCAACATTAAGAAAGGAGAACCGTTTTTAAGCAGAATTGTGACTCCAACCTGTCACGGAATGATTGATTTCAGTTACTTTCTCAAACCTATGGCCCAGGCATTATCATTCTTTTTAACCTGCTCAGGCTTTTAATTTACAAGAGTTCGGAAAACTGAAGTATCCTCAGCTTGCTTCTACCTCAGTGCAACTTGATTTCACCTCACTGTATTTGTTTCCTGATTTAGCCTCTGCTTCAGGATAAATAAACACTTCCCTCACACCCAGGCTTCACTTTGTTGACTATTCAACACACCCTTTATCTATGACTCCGGCGTGCTTTTCAGTGAGAGGGTATCTAGGCCAGCGGTCTCCAAAACATTAAAGATTAGCCTCAGCGACCAGCTTTGCAGGTGCAAGCCCATCAACATTTTTTGAACATTTTGAACATTTCTAAGCTGGGAAAGCGGCGTGGGGCCCACACAGGAATTAACAGGGCCTGCCTCCGGGAGCTTCCAGGTCCATTCATCAAGTGATGCGCTGACAGGCAGGCTTCTGTAGCGACGGTCGCCCCCTTTGCGGGGCCGCACCTGCGGCAGGTTAGCAGCAGGGGGCAGAGGAAGCCCCAGGTCGCCTCTAGGAGCCCACCAGACCGGATGGAATCTCCCGCACCCCATTCGCGTCTGCGACATGGAAGGCCGCTTCACGGAGCCTAGGGAAGATAAAACATCCTTTCCCTACTGCTATGCTGATTATATCCGAGATTAGGATTTGAGACTCTCCTCACTTCGGGCCCCGATCCCTTTTGAGGAGCCACTGCGCCCCCCAGCGGAAGGACGGCGGCGGAACGCCAGGGCGTGCCAGGAACCTTAAAATCCTCCTTAAAGAGCTCGCCGTCTCCGGCCCCGCCCCCTCACGAGTCCCGCCCCCGACACGACCTCGTCCGGCGGCACCGATTGGCTGGTTCCCGTGCGTGAGGACGTTGCGCCGCGGGGCGGGGCGAGGGACGTAGTCTGTGGGGCCTCAGCCGTGTCCTCGACCGCCGCTCCCACCGCCGCGCGGTATCCGCCCCTCACCTGACTACGGCGGGTTGCAGACGGCTGGGGCGTAGGGTGGGCTCGCGGCCGCCCAGCCTCTCCGCCGAGCCTCCTTTTCTGGCTGCTGGTTCTTCTCGGCCGGCTCTAGGTGGAGGGGAAGAGGTGGAAAATGGCGCCGGCGCCCCAAGGCGTCCGTGAGGAGCCGCTGCTGGAGCGTCGGTGCGGACCACTTCTTCGGCTCCTGGTCCTCGTCCAGGCCGCCCTCCTGCTGCCGGCCGCCCGGGCGGGCCTCTGCCCCGCGCCTTGCTCCTGCCGCGCCTCTCTGCTGGACTGCAGCCGCAGGAAAATGCCCGCTCCGAGCTGGAGGGCGCTGTCGAACCCGCTGCCCCCCGACGCCACTAGCATGTGAGTAGTGGTCGGGATGGGGGGCGGGTGAAGGGACCGGGGACCGCCCCCTTCTAGAGGTACCGGAGGGAGACTGGCCCGGTCCGAGGGCGCGGTCGGGAGCCTAAGTTCGGAAGGAAAATGCCGTTAGGGTGCTGTGAACTTTTCTGGGGGAGTGGTGGGGACCTGAAAATCCTGGTGTCTGGGCTCTGAAGCCTTGTATGAGGAGCAGAGTTAGGGGCTGGGGAGTTTGTGATTCCAGGCTGGGGAGGAGGTGGGGCGGGGAGATTGATGAGGGCCCTTCGGTTTTAGAGACTAGCATCGACTCTGGACGGTTTGGGCGGGGCGCGCACGGAGCAGGGCTCCTCGCCCACTTTGGGCTGCATCAGCCAGCAGGTTCCCCCAGCTTGAATGGTCATCAGGCACGTGGCTTTGTAACCAGGCTCTCCAAAGGCTTAGGAACTGTCTTGTTCCTAGTTTTGCATTTTGGCTCTGTTTGATACTTCCCGGGGTTGAAAACCTCATCTTGTGTTCGGCGATCCGGTCTAACCCAAATAAAAACCTTTCTATTTAGCGTTCTTGATCTGCCTGAGGATCACTGTGAGGAAGGGAAGAAATACATGTTCTTTGCAAAATCATATGATGCTTTAATTGTTTTCAGTGCATTTCTTTGTGGCAAAGAACCTAAAAATCATTCCTCTTTATGTATGAGAAGCAAGTCCGTTGCTTGGATGAATTCTTCTGGAGACTCCTGCGGAGTGCTCATCTTGACAGGCCTGTGTTAGACAGAGGCACCTGGAGAGCTCATTAGTCTGAGTCAGCTTGTTGGCATTCAGAGCAACAGTAGGTATTAAATGCTGAATTATGGGGCTTCTTAACCACTAACATACAGTTACTTCTCTGCCACAAACTGAGCAACACATTTCTTAATTGACAGACTTCTAATAGTAATAATTTGTATTTATTAACTGACAGGCCAAAAAAAAGCGCTGTCAGAAAAAAGAACAACTTGTGATGATTTTGAAATGTGGGGCATTGTTTAGGTTTTCATTGGAAATAGAATAGAGATTGTTTTCTGCTTCAGAGGTTAAAGTATTTTCCATTTGCAGATAGGCTTAGCTTAGATAGGAAAGAAAACTACCTCACATAGTCCATTGGATTATGGTAACATAAATAACCAAATATTTTAGTAACATCAATCTCCAATATAATAAGTGCTTTGTTATTTTATGATAGCAACATTTGTAGCTATTTCTGGTTCTGTTGATGCAAATAAAAAGATTCATATTAATGTAGGCCATAATCTGAATTAAACCTAGCACAACATCTTTGTTACACAGCAAATGCCTTTTCCTAAGAACTTCTTGGACTAGCTACTTAATTTCGACAGAATAAAACTGATGCAGATTTCAAAATAACAGTGTTTTAATTAACGATAATTAAAAGAAATGTGGCCTGCTTTGAAAGAGCCTCCATTGGTAGCTAAGCTGTAATTAAGAATAGTTTTATATATTGTTTTGTGTATGGATTTGATTTTTAAAATAAAGACAAACTGCCTAAAGCCAAATGATATTCAGAAACTTTTAAAATCTTATGATGAAATTGACATTTTCAGTTGAGGTGAAATACCTGGAAGACAGTTCTGTTGACGAAATGTAATAGGGTGGAAGGCTTACATTAGAAGAACTTGGAATATTAAGATGGATTTGTGCTGTTTTAAACTGAGAGATGTAACATTCTTCAGCAGTTGCCTTTAGCTACAAAACCACCAGGTATACATGGCCCAATCCCCATTTCTCCTGAAGGGGAGAGAGGCTAGAGATTGAATTAAACATTGGCTATGCCTTTGTGATGAAGCCTATCTAAGAATCCCCAAAGTATGAGACTTGGAGAGCTGCTGGGTTGGTGAAACATCTGCCTCCTGGGAGGGAGGTGCACCTGAATTCCATGATTTTGCTCCAGACTTTTCCAGATCTTGCCCTGTGTATTTCCTCATCTGGCTGTTCATCCGTGTTCTTTATTATGTCCATTATTGTATAATAAACCAGTAAAGGTATAATAAAGCTGTAAACGTATAATAACCAGTAAATGCATAATAAACCCGTAAACGTGTTTCCTTGAGTTCTGTGAACTCCTTCCTGTAGCAAGTGATTGAATCTGAGGGGAGTGTTGTGGGAATCTCTCATTGTAGCCAAGTCAGTTGTGGGCCACATGGGGCACCTACTCCTACTGTGATTGGTATCTGAAATGGGGGGCTGTCTTGTGAGACTGAGCCCTTAATTTGTGAGGTCTGCTGTACAGTTAGTGTCATAATTGAATTGTAGGATGTCCACCTGGTGTCAGAGATTTGATTGCTCTGTGGGGAGAAAACCAGTACATCTTTGTCAGGAGTATTGTGTATGAATAAAGGAAGAAAGAGGTGACAAAAACTCTGTGTGACCACACACTAGATCACTAAACTTTCTCATCTATGCTTAGCCTTGTAAATGCAGTTCTAAGAAGAAGCCTACTAAAGTCAGTATATCAAGAAGCCCCCCCGCCTTCTGTATTTGACTCTTGATATGTGATTGGGTTCCTCTCCCTCCACTGCCACCCCATGTGTAATCACCATAGCTTACCTTCAGCAAGAATCTTGTTAGGTGTGATTAGGTAGAGATACCCCCTCACTTCCCATTATTTCCTTTTAGAAATTTTCATCCACTGACCCACCTTGTTCTGTTCTTGGCTATAAATTACCACTTATGCAGTATTTGGAGTGAACCAATTGATCCCACTGTGAAATTTCATTGCATTATTTCACACCTATTGAGTTACCATCCTGCCCATACACACCCAAGTCTTCCTTGTCATGCTTTACTAGGTGTCACTGAACATTTTTTCTTTTTAAAGATTTATTTATGCATACAAGAACTGGGGTACAGACCAGAGGTGAGAGGATTCACCTGAGACAGTGGAGAGCAGAGCAGGTGGATCTACTGAAACACACTGCTGAGGGGAGCAGTGGGCAAGGCAGGAGAGGTCTGTTTTGCCATGTGGGTCCCCTCCCTGGCAGGGGATCGAATTCGGGATTTGTGCTGCTGTGGCTGTGAAGAACTTCATATAGTGTGGTGCTTCACCCCTTACCAGGGAGGCCCAAGAATGCATTTTATTTTTCAAGAAAATAATTTTGTTCTAAGGTATGCTGGCTGGTTGTTTCAGAATGAGAAAGAAAAAAATTGGACAAATCTAAATGGGCGTTAGCAAGGTGGTTGTAGAAGGTTTATAAAATGGGAATTATATGTGGTCAAATTGCTGAGTTTGAATGGAATTTAAAATTTTGAATATTAATATAGGTATGATGGAAAAACTGGGTCAAAATTTTCTTAGATTAGGGGCCTCCCTGGTGGCACAGTGGGCTGAGAACTGCACAATGGGCTGAAAACTTGGCCAGGGAGGGGATCCATTTGGTGCAGCAGACCTCTCCCGTCTAGCCTGCTGCTCCCCTCAGCAGCGTATTTCAGTCGCCCTGCCTGTTCTGCTCCCCACTCTGTCTGGTGAGTCCTCTCACCTCCTGGCCTGTATCCCTGCTCTTGTGTGCATAAATAAATAAATCTTTAAAAAAATTTTTTTTTCTTAGATTATTGCTCTGCTCTTATTAAGAAGTTGTCAAAAGGCTTTCCTTTACCTTTGAAGTACTATGTGCTTTAAGGAACAAAGATACTGTGTCTTATCCAAACACTTTCCTGTGATTCATATTGGTTTTATCAGGTCTTGGTTAGTTAAGATTGAGTCTTCTCCGTATTAAGAGTTAAGATATTTTACAACTTTGTAACTTTATTTACCTTTGTAATCTTTTTTGTCACTTTGGTTAAGAAGATAGCTATTGTGCCAGTCACTTCTGATCTTATTTAGTCAAGTGTTTAAGCCTTCTATGTTTTTGACAATTTTTCAAAATCAAATTTTTTTTTTAAAGATTTATTTATTTATGCATACAAGCACTGGGGTACAGGCCAGAGGTGTAGGGGGGTGAGAGAATTCACCACAGAGAGCGGGGAGCAGAACAGGCAGATCAACCGAAGTACACTGCTGAGGGGAGCAGCGGGCACAGCAGGAGAGGTCTGCTACACCATGTGGGTCTCCCCCCCTGGCCGGCAGCAGGGATCGAACTCGCGCTGCAGTGGCTGCGGTTTGCTTCGTAGTGCGTTGCTTAACCCACTGCGCCACCAGGGGAGGCCTCAAAATCAAATTTTAAGTGCACATTTTTGACTTTGACTTTGCTCAGAGGTCCCCTGGAAAATCTCAAAGGATTTGTCTCTCACTTGTAAAAAAAGAGAGCTGTTAAACTAGTTAGGTTTATTTGGCATGTTAAATTAATTAGGAGGCATTATCAAATAAGAAATGATGGCAAATCTTCCTGGTTATATGTGTATGGATATATGTTATTAATATAGGTATTCCAGAAATTACATGAAATTCATCAAAATTTGTCAGTGCTCTTTTTATCTAGTTAATATGTTAAAAATGTTGTTTGTCAAAAAAATGACTGATTTTATCAGAACTTTAACCTTGGCCGTTTTAAGTTGTTTCTCATTCACAGACAGTTGTTTTACTCTTTGAAAACATTTACTGTCAGCTACAGGTAAGATTGTTACATGATGGTGTCATTTAAGTAACTTTAAGACCATGTAACTGGACTGAGTGAGAATTGCTAGAACTAATGAAGAAGCTGATGGATTCACAAAACTAGTAACCCAGGATCAATCAGAAGCATTCATTACATGGGATTGAATGAACTGATGAGGATGATTATAATTTTTTTTCTAATGATTCTCTTCAAAACATGCTGGGTTCTTTAATATTTTTGAACACCATTTTCTTTTGCTACCTTATGTAATACGTCATTGACTTATAATGATTTGGTAGAGTATACATTTGTGAACGAAGATGAAACAGTTTTTTTTTTTTTTTTACCCTATTTGATTCCTCCATCATTTGGAAACTTTTAGTATTCTGATATTTTTTGCAGAAGTTTAGTAAGAAGCTGCTTGTACCAGGATACAGTTGGAAACATTGGTTTTATTACCAAGGCTTTGTTTAGAATGTTATATTTGAGAATGACTTCCATAGAATGTTTCAAGGGACTAAGGCTGGCTTCATGTAGACAGTGCTTTTGGAAAAAATAACCAGGAACCTGGTCTACACTGTTGCCAGCCTTACTAGGAGGGTAAGGAATAAGGAAAGTAACTCCCCCAAAGGCCCAGAAACCTCAGAGTATCTAGGGAACTTCAGGAAGGGGCATTTACCTTTAACCTGTGGGTGTGTGAGGCGACTTGGTAGCTAGTTCCTGGATTTACTTCCTATCCTTGAGAGAATTTTAGAAGTCTAATCTATGTGCAAAGTTCTAGCAAAGTAAACACAAAAATATTTTATATGGTCAGCCATTATTCTTGTTGCACAAATCTAGTAAGACCAGATTGGACTGTAGAGAATCCCCTTTTTTTTTTTTTTAAATTCAGTGGAAAACTATAGTGCACTCTTGTGGGTTCTTGTGCATTTTGACAGTTCTCATCAAATTCTCAATCCTGGTTTCCTTCAGTATCCAGCTGTAGTGCTTCAAAGGAATGTTTACGATTTTTCTTCTACCTTCCTGACCGTATCACTTAGCACTAAAACTACCCTTTTCCTGATACCTTGCAAGCTGAAGTTTGACAACTTGGTATAAACTTAAGAAAAATCACAACAGGCCATATATGGATTGATCCTTGTGCTTTCTGCTATACGGGCCACTCACAAAGTTCAGCATACTTGATGCCTCCACAAGAGACATCCAAACTGAGAATTAAGAAAGTTCTTCAGGTGACTGCTGTCTGAATCATCATCTCACTCCTCTAAAGACGCTTTAAGCTTTCCTAAAGATTTCATGTGGGAGCCTCTGGACTCAGAAACTGGGTTGCTAACTATTAATTTTTGTTTTTCTTTTATTTTTATAGAAACTTCCTTCAGTCAGTGCCTGACTGTTGGCACCATTTAACAGATGTCCTCTAATACCAAGTCTCAACAGTTAGTTTAGCTGGTCCTTAATGAACAGAAGGCTACTGAATGAAAAAACACACTAATACTGTTCAGAGGAAATAGGAATGTCTCTCCTTAACAAAAGGGGGCTGACAAAGGTTCTTTGACTAAATTTTAGGCAGCTCCCTGAACCACCTTCTAGGCCCACCTGTGCATACTCTGTGACATGGAACTTTAAGCAAGACCCTTTAAGTCAGTTTAACAAGAAGCCCCTACCCTTAACCCCTGATCATACCTGACAACTGATTGAGTTCCTCCTGCTAACCCTGCGTGACCACCCGGCCTGCTTCAGCGAGATCCTCTTAGGTGTGTTTGCCCAGAAGCCCCATTACCCTGATGTTTCCTCTTGGTAACTCTTTGTTCGCTGACCTCCCACCCTGTCCCCTGACGTTAAATTCCCACTTCCCCATGCAGAACAGTCATCCCTTGGTCTCCCCGGCGGTGGTCCAGAACCACTCCTGCCGGTCCAGAGTCCGGAATCCTTTTTGTTCAAATCCCTTATATAAAATGATATGGTATTTGCATAGGGACTATGCATATGCGCCCATGTACTTTAAATTATCTCCAGATGACTTATAATGCCTAATAGAGTATGCATGCAGTGTAAATAGTTGTTACGCTGTATTGTTTAAGGAATAGTGACAAGAAAATTAATCTGTATGTGTTTATTACAGTCTCGTCCTCATGGACCTAAATACATGTACATAATTCTGATCCAAGTATGGTTGAATCCATAGGTACAGGGTCCCTGTGTGTATATGTTAGACTGGGACTTAATGCAAAAGCCTCAGTGTGCCTCCCAGCAATGAACAGTAGAACTTTGGACTAGAAAATCCATTTGAAGAGCAATTACTGACTTACTCTTGTATATTAATTGAAACTGCCGCTATGACAGTAGTCATAAAGACAATCTTGAGATTTGAAGTACTCATGCTATCTTGTGTCGTAATGTATAAAACACTCCAATAAGGAGGGCAGTACCCAGAAGAAATTTAAATTAGAAGGATTAGGATCTATGCTGCTTGGGGAATGCAATGAGGAAATACTCTCTAGTAGGAAGCCTTTTTTTTTTTTTTAGGATCAGCTGCAGAATTGTGTGAGGATTCTGTTGCCATTTGGGCAGTGTCCTGTAAACGTCTCACAACTGAACAAGATAAAGCTGTTTGGTATGTGGGTGGCTGTTTCAGGTGAACTTATTATTTGGAAGACACCACCCTGAAGAAGGTAAAGACAGATTAGTTCACTGGGTTGAAATCCATGCTGTTTTCCTAGCAGGAAAGGAAGAACTGAACAGTAGTAAAAGCCCACCCACCTGACGTTTGAGATTTTACTGATACACAGACCTGGCCTGACCGCTTGGTCAGGTGTAAGACCCATGAACCTGGTCTGTTCTTGGGGATGCCCATATGGGCACATCCCCTTGGAAAATACATCTCTGGGAACCTGAGGAGTATATTAAAATAGGACATGTCAGGAATATCCTCAGCCATGAACTGAGTAGATCTGGGGTCTGCAGCAATGCAGAGATGGGACCTGTTCTTCTTGCCCTTTGTGAGGCAATAAGAACTGCCAGTAAGAACTGTTGCCTGCAAGCAAAAGAGATGGGCTGTGAACGCTGTGTGGAGCACTCCCCATTGGGAATACCCTGAACACAGCTGCGAGTGAGGCTGGTGTTAGTGCTGGGCTGCTTCACATTGTCCTGCAGACACAGACCCTGACTCTGGGCTGGAATTTGCTGATCTGATGGTAGGTGGACTTGCTCACTGTGTGTAAAAGAACCAGAACAGAAGATAATCGTATCAGTTTGCATGATCCTCCATCATTTCTTCAGGCTACAATGGGGGGAGATAAAGACAGAGGGTTGGCATACTTGTGTCACGTTCAGCATGAGTTGGGGCTGAAGGAAATGTCCACTGATAGAGTCCTTTTTTCTGGATCTGGGAGAGGGGGGTGGGGAAGGATGCTTGGAATGACTATGCGATTCTTACCCAGGGAGGAGTATGCTGGCATGATAAGTGTACTTTTTCTTTACCCATTATCACCTCAACTTCATTTTTTTCCTTCATCTGAAATGCAGTGGTCATAAGGCCAGGCTGCAAATACTAGTGCTGGAAACAGGGTTGATTTCTTTTTTAAAGATTTATTTATTTATGCATACAAGAGCTGGGGTACAGGCCAGAGTCCAGGGAGGTGAGAGGATCCACCAGAGACAGAGTGGGGAGCAGAACAGGCAGATCCACTGAATTACACTGCTGAGGGGAGCAGTGGGCGAGGCAGGAGGTCTGCTGCGCCATGTGGGTCCTCTCCCTGTCGGCGGGCAGGGGTCGAACTCTTGCTGCAGTGGCTGTGGTTTGCTTCATAGTGCGTGGCTTTACCCACTGCCCCACCAGGGAGGCGCAGGAAACAGGGTTGATTTCTAAGCAAGGAAGCAATTATATTTTAAAACTTTGGGTCATAATTATATTTTAAAACTAAGGGCCTGATGGGGTAGGTTGTGTCTTACAACCCCTTGCATCTATACTGCTGGTGGTAAAAATAGTGCATTGGTTCTGCTCCTGTGTGACATTATCCTACCTGAGTGGGGGTAGACTTTGGGATGGGGAGGATAACTTGCTGGACTACTTTTGTTGTTTGCAATCTAGACCAGCCCAGTAGCTGAATCTGATGTCCCTTCCAAAGGTGGAAGAATTTGTGTATAAATGGAGAGAAAGACCAATAGCTGAGTGTAAAGGAATAAACAACTGGTTTATATAGTGAGGAAAATATATTAACACCTTGAAAGAGGCTTACAATAAGCAGTATCATTTCTTAGCATTAACGCCAGATGACTGAAAGGGTGAAATAATTTCTGCTGAGGCCACTATGCTTTTGGGACCTGACAGGGTGGAATGGAAGCCTGTAAACCCGAGTGGTCCTGCCATTTGATTAAATAAGATTTTGGTGGGCTCCTGGATAGCCTCAGGGTGGGGTCTGGTTACCACAGGGACCAAGGATTAGAAACTTGGGGCTTTTGGCCCAGTCCCCATCCTCAAAGGGGATGTTAGTAATTGGCCATGCTTATGTGATGAAGCCTACATAAGAATCCTCAAAGTACGGCATTTGGAGAGCTGCTGGGTTGGTGAAACATCTGCCTCCAGGTAGGGTGGTGCACTTGAATTCCATGCTTTTGCTCCAGACTTTTCCAGATCTTAGCCTGCGTATCTCTTCATCTGGCTGTTCATCATGTCTGTTATTATACAATAAACCAGTAAACATGTTTCCTTGAGTTCTGTGAGCTCTTGTAGGAAGTAGGGTGGGTGTTGTGGGAACCTCTGATTGTAGCCAGGTCAGAAGTTGTGGATAACATAGGGACCTACTACTTTCGTGATTGGTGTCTGATGTGGGGGCTTTCTTACGAGATGAGCCTTTACTTGTGAGTCGTGTGCTAACTTCAGTTAGTGTCATAGTTGAATTGCTGAACATCCACATGGTGTCAGAATTGGTTGCTGTGTGGGGAGAAAGTCCACACATCTTGTGTGAGGAGTACTATGTGAGTTATTTTCTTTTCTAGCAGAACCTGGCGAGATACTGTTTTCATGTCTGTATCAAAAGCTCTTTCGAATTTTATTTGGTCATTTAAAACTTCACTGGGTTCTCTATAAGTGCAGGGCTATGTATCACATTGTTCTTGCTTTGCTGAGTAAGGTTGTTAGAAATCCTCTCCCTGGTTACTTGTTATCATGGTTTTTCATCATAGCAAAGAAATTTAGGACTTCCATTGTTTTAATGTTAAGGACAATTCTGTGGATTTAAGTAAATTTTTAGCATTAAAGAGAATTTGCAGCATTGTTCTTACTACTTTCATCTCTCTATGGATTGTTGAAAACTGCATCATGGGTTAATATTTGGCAACCACTGCTGTACCAGATTGGTTGGATTGCACATGTATTTAGTTACTCAGCTTCCTTAGTCCCTCTCTTCTCATTGTAGGAATGATTGTGAAACAGATAAATTTTTTTTTCTTCAAAGATTTTTTTTTAATTTATGCATACAAGAACTGGGGTGTAGTTCAGAGGTATGGGGAGGGGTGTGTGAGAGGATCCATCAGAGACTGAGTGGGGCACAGAACAGGTAGATCTACTGAAATACACTGCTGAGGAGAGCCACAGGCAAGACAGGAGAGGTCTGTTGTGCCATGGGGATCACCTTCCTGGCTGGGATCGAACTCATGCCCCAGTGTCTGGTGATAGATTGATAGCACTGAAACTTTAACCTCTATGCCACCAGGGAGGCTCCAGTTCTTAAGTGTACAAAAGGACATTAACTTAAATTGAATAGCTCTACAGAAATCTTTCCAAATCCATAGTCGTGTGACCTTCAGTCTCTTTAGCTGTTGTTCTCTGTAGGTAACAGTGGCAGAATGTCTCCACTGTTAGCAGGTGGAGTTGACCATGTTCCCTTCAGAGGCTCTCACTATCAGTGTGTGATGTCAAGCAAAACTTCACCTTTGCTTAAAATTATGACTTCTTTCTTAAAGGGACAGGTAATTTCTAGTATCCTTCTTTTTCTCCATAGTGATACGGATTAAGTTTACAGTCCTAGGTTTAGGAAGGGTAGTTGATTCTAGATGTTTGTTTTCCTGAAAAATAAGTGCTTTCAACTTTCTTTTGTATGTAGAAGATAAAGATTGTGAAGAAAACTTTGTTAGAGGCAGAAACATAAATTTAACATAACTCGATTCTTCCCAGTAGAAAATTCAGCTGTAATGTGAAAATAATTCACTTTAAAAAAAAAAAAAAGATTTATTTATGCATAAAGACACTGGGATACAGGCCAGAGGTTCAGGGGGTGAGAGAATCCACCAGACAGAGTGGGAAGCAGAACAGGCAGATCCAGATCGACTGAAATACACTGCTGAGGGGAGCAGCAGGTGGAGCAGGAGAGGTCTGCCTACGCCATGTGGGTCACCTCCCCAGCCGGAGGCAGGGATCAAACTCGTGTTGCAGTGGCTATGGTTTGCCTCATAGTGTGCTACTCAGTCCACTGTGCCACCAGGGAGGGCCCAAGAATTCACTTTTTTTTAAACCACAGATGGAAAACTGAAAATAAATCCTTTAAAAAACAAGATTTTTCTATTAAGGTTGCTTATGTTAATCTCAGTTGTTACTGTCTACCTTTATTTTGTGCTTCCTTTTTCCATTTTGTGTCCATATTTCTCCATACTCTTTTTTTAAAAAAGATTTATTTATGAATACAAGCACTGGGGTACAGACCAGAGTCGTTGGAGGTGAGAGGATTCACCAGACACAGAGCGGGAAACAGAACAGCAGATCGACTGAAACACACTGCTGTAGGGAGAGGTCTGTTGCGCTATGTGGGTCACCCCGTGGCCGGCAGCAGGGATCAAACTCATGCTGCATTGGCTGTGGTTTGCCTCACAGTGTGTTGCTTAACCTACTACGTCACCGGGGAGGACCTCCCCATACTTCTTAAGAGAAGACGTATGAGACTGCTGTGGGTCTGAACATACAGTGGGTTTAGAAGCCTGCTGTACTCTGATCAAACCCAGGTAGGACTTCCCTCTACACCTCCTTGGCAAGAATCAAGAATCTTCTAACACATTTGTTCTGTTTCTACGCTTAGAGTAAAGAACTAAGTTCTTCCTGGAAAGATTCCACTCCCTTTCCTGCTCCTTAACCCACATATCTTTATTGCCAACCCATATCTGCTGTGAGACCATTAGCGCCATCTCATATGCCCTTTATTCATGTGTACACCACTCTCTTCTTGGCTTCAGTAGCCTTTATCTTTGGACATACTCACTTTTTCTTCTTTTCAGTAGAATGTAAATATCACGAGGCAGGAATTTTTTCCTTCGTAGATGAACAGTGACCATCGTAAGAACTTAGAAATGTTTGTTGAATGAATGTTGTGTATAATGGAAGTGAAAGAAAGTATATGACTATTCCTTTTGCTGGAGGCAGGAGAAACTCAAAGTAGTTAATGCTCATTTTCTTTTGCTTGTCTAATCTTTTAAATATCTTACTAGATAATTTTTTTTTCAAGGTACTTCATTCTGTGTAGTAAACATTGTAAATGAATTAAAGAATTATCCTAGCTAATCATTTGTATTTTAAGACCTTTTTTTAAAAGAAAGATTCTAAATATAGGCATATTAAGTTACTATTAAATTCTGTTTCTCATCTTAACTCTGTCTCAGATGTTTGGTCAGATTGCATCAAAATTCAGAAAAACTTGCATCCATGAGTAATCTGTTATTTGTTTTAATAAGACTACAACATCTATTAGATATTTACTAAAGAATTGTGAGTAATCACTTGTATGCAGAATATCATGGCATATAGCTATAGTTTGAGGAGTTTCTAAAAGTCTGTAGCTTTAAGCCAGACTGCACATTAGCTCCCTGTTCCTCAAGTTGGGACCCCTTCAAAGGTATTGTGGCTATCTTTCACATACTCTGTATTATATACTATTGGAAATGCCAGTTTTAGTCTTTAAAAGAAACAGACCTACTAGTAAATACCTAGACCTTGGTGGGGAGGGTAATATACTGCTGTATAGTATTTCTAGAATCCATTGTACATTATCGGTGACTTGCATACTCTTGTTATGAACTGTTTCACTTTCAAAAATTATTTCAAAGCACATACAATATGCTTTTTTTTTTTTTTAAAGATGTATTTATTTATGCATACAAGCACTGGGGTACAGGCCAGAGGTGTGGGGGGTGAGAGGATTCACCACAGAGAGCGGGGAGCAGAACAGGCAGATCAAYRGAAGTACACTGCTGAGGGGAGCAGCGGGCACAGCAGGAGAGGTCTGCCGCGCCATGTGGGTCCCTCCCCGGCCGGCAGCAGGAATCGAACTGGTTCTGCAGTGGCTGCGTTTTGCTTCATAGTGCGTTGCTTAACCCACTGCGCCACCAGGGGAGGCCCACAATATGCTTTTATTGCATTAAGGACTGAACATTTTTCCGTCTTCTTTATCCTGGCCTGTTTGGGGAATTGGTAGAAGATGTGAGCCCATGAAATGTATTGCAACTTCAAGGCATTTTCTTAATTCAGAGGATACTTGAACAAGAAAGCCTACAGTGATGAAATCTGACCTAATACATAGCTGGTACAGAGCACTTAGGACTGTATATTAACACAAATCTACCCTGAATGAAGATCTTGATATTTTATGTCGGGCACAGCATAATGTACCAATTTGATCTCCTTTTGGCACTGTCAGAGTGCCTGTCTTTGTAATCTTTCCCCTAGCATTGATCATCTGTTTATTTGTCTATTTATTGCTCATTTGGTAGGGGGAATCATATTGTTTTAATTGCATTTCTTTGTTCAGTGTTCATTTCTCTTAGTATTAACATTGCCTTCACTGCTTCCCTTATCCTGAAAGACATCTCATTTTAGATGTCCGAATAACTTGGAAAGAACAAAGTGTGTTTAGTCTAAGGATTTTTACCTTCAGCCTTTGCTCTTTTTGATAAGATTTTGCTGGTCATGGGAACAGCAGTTAAAGGCTTAGCAGAGACAAACAAGTAAAGAAGAAATAAAGAAATTTAGAGTCATTATCCTTGCCATCAATCCTATAGCCAAACCCAAATCTGACCCTCCTGGGTAAAACACATAGCCATACATCTATCCCAGAATCTACTAGTACGTGTTGGATTTATTTAGGAATTGATTAAAAAAAATATTTTAGAAAACATGGATAAAGAAATTACGAGCATGTATACTCATTTTTAAAAATCAGGCAAAACAGAAGGATACTAAGTAGAAATAAAACACTCCCTCTACCTCTTATTTCACCCTTTTGCAATGCAAACAGGAATTTAGAGGAATCTCTTCTGCATAGTAAAATTAATTAAATGGCATTTCAGTGTCTCATTGGGACTTTAGTTTAAGGTGATCCCTATAAATTCCAAAAGGAATCATAATCAGTCTTTGTTTTGCTTATTACTACATTCAGTGCCTGGATGTAGATGTCAAATCTTTGTTGACAGACAGGTTTATTGGATGTGAGATGAGAAAAGGAAAAGATTTAAAGGAATCTCAACAGCATCCTCTGGCCATCAGGCTTTTTGGGGTATTACACGACTGAGCTAGTACAGTGGTTCTCAGGGCGGCCTGTATATTTGGCTTTCTCTTGGAGAAGGATACAAAATCCCAGTGCCTGGCCTCACCCCCAGTGCTTGTGGTTTGACTGATCTGGAGTGAGACCTTAGTATCAAGATTTTAGAGTCTTCTCTGGTCATACTAATACATAGCAGTAGTGAGCGACTGAACCATAAATATTGTTGCTTATTGAATTTAATTGAAGAGAGCTGTGCTTTGCTTACTTCTTAAAGTCCTTTATGCTTTAGAGGATGCTCTTTTGGAGACATTGTTGTCATAATTATGTTTCATTATATTAAAAATATTTTGCATTTTCTGGTGTACAATATAATAATCAGCATGTGGATAACCAGTTACTTGTATATTAAGGTAATTTATTTCCTGGTGTTAGAATATACATTTCCCTCATCTTAGGCCCATGACACCTTTATACTATATTTTTTCAAAAAGGCCTTCAGTTATAATGGAAACTGACATTTAAGCAGTAAGAATTTAGCAAGGGGGCCTCCCTGGTGGCGCAGTGGGTTAAGCAACGCACTATGAAGCAAAGCAATGCACTGCGAGTTCGATCCCTGCTGCCAGCCTGGGTGGGGACCCACATGGCGCGGCAGACCTCCCCTGCTGTGTCCGCTGCTCCCCTCAGCAGTGTACTTACATTGATCTGCCTGTTCTGCTCCCCTCTCTCTGTGGTGAATCCTCTCACCCCCCCACACCTCTGGCCTGTACCCCAGTGCTTGATGCATAAATAAATAAATATTTTAAAAAATCTTTAAAAAAAAAAGAATTTAGCAAGAAGGTTGAAAGGAAAATTGAGTGTATTCTTACATCATACTTTTTTTGGTGCCAAAGTAAATGACTCATTCTGTACTATTCCAGTCATCAAGAATGTTAAGATGATAGTTGATGAAAAGAAAAAATTAAAATTTTAGGTAGTTATATTCCATCCAAATTATTTTTAAAAAACAGGAACAGAATATTCAATACAAGCTGTACCTTGCTGCAGACCTATTTTTAAAGTGTATGTTTTCTTTACCTCTCCCTCCACTATAATTATGTTATTAGTAGTATTATGTCAACTGCCAGAAAAACTAGTGGTGATTAGCAGGTCGTATTCATTCATTCATTCATTCATTTATTTTTAAAGATTTATTTTATTTATGCATACAAGTACTGGGGTACAGGCCAGAGGTGTGGGGTGGTGAGAAAATCCAACAACAGACAGAGCAGGGAGAGGAGAACAGGCAGATGGATCGAAATCTACTGCTGAGGGGAGCAGCGGGCCAGACAGGAGAGGTCTGTCTGTGCCATGTGGGTCCCCACCCCAGCCGGAGGCAGGGATCGAACTTGTGCTGCAGTGGCTGTGGTCTGCTTCGTAGTGTGTTGCTTAACCCACTGTGCCACTAGGGAGGCCCAGCAGTTTTGTTTTTTTTTTAAATTATGTGGTAGTTCAGTTATTTTTTTTTCTTTTCAAGATTTAATTTATTTATGCATACAAGAGCTGGGGTACAGGCCAGAGTTGCAGAGGTGAGAGGATTCACCAGACAGAGTGGGGAGCAGAACAGGCAGACTGATTGAAACACACTGCTGAGGGCAGCAGCCTGCAAGCAGGAGAGGTCTGCTGTGCCATGTGGGTCCCCTCCCTGGCCAGCAGCAGGGATTGAACTGGTGCTGCAGTGGCTGCTATTTGCTTCAGAGTGCGTTGCTTAACCCACTGCGCCACCAGGGAGGCCCTGATTAGCAGTTCTACGGTTAATCTGTAAACAGTGCAACATTAGTGAACCATGTTGTAAATAAATTTGTTAATAAATGCTTTCTAAATTTGAGTTTCTTTTTTACATATCTATTTCAAAGTCACAATGTCATCTTGCTTACATAAGCAAAATCTTGTCAGATTGCTGCAGGAAAAGTATAGCCTATGCTAATGTGTGTGCTTATTTGTGGAGATAGGAGACTTGGTGCCAGGTTAAACTTTGTGGGTATTAAGGAATGATGGATTACATTAGTCGTGAAGCCCAACTTAACGCTTGGCTTTGGTTCTTCCTTCTCGACCAATAATGTAAGTGATATGGCAACTTCTTGTTAATGCTCATTTCTAAAGAGCTTTAATAATATTATACAGTTTTTGATAGTCTGATACAGAGGTGTGGACATGTTAAATCACAGTACTGTAATTGGTCATAATGGTAATCCTGAGTATTACTTTTTAAAAATAAATTATGCTAGTTATGCTAAGTATGAAGAGGTGTCCAGTGACAAAAGAAAGGGCAAAGTATGCTGAATAAACATGTGAAGCATTGTCATACTCAAACTATTTGGATGTATTTTTAACTTTTGCAAAGGGCCCTTTTATCAGAGATTTTGTTACTGTTCACACTTCAGCCTCTTGATGCTGCAGATTTTTGAAAATGAAAAGACTGATGATGGCTCAAAAGTGTCTATACAGAAGAAAATTCCTGCATCCCCATTTCGGCAGGACTTCTCTGCAATTAGCTTGCAGAACTTGATTCTCCTCAAACTGTTGCATTTATGTATAAAACCTATAAATTATTTACACCCTGATGGTACTAAGTGACTACATTAATGGCACCTCTGGCTCCTCATGATACCAAGAACTTTAATAATTCATCATTTATTACAGCTACATCCCTGTAGATTAGCATGAGTGAGAGCTGAGTTTACAGCAGTTAGATAAGGTCTTTTCTGAGACGATTCTCTAATCATTGTATCATGATTATTTTCAGATATTAGTGGTGCTAAATAAAGATTATTGAATGTCACAAAATTAGATTTAAGGTTTTATTTATCAAGCATTAGATGTACTTCAAGTTCTTAAGTATATTTTAGAGATAGTTCAAGGGGAAAATCTTTGAAAAACAGTTTTCTACTTTAGGACTTTGGCTTTTTTAAAAAGACGGTCAAGCTGACATTAACTTAAGTGTTAACTTATGCAAACCAGGTACATCATAACTAATGATTGGCCACTAGGAGGAGTGATGAGAGACTTTAAAATATACATACAAATTTTCAATCTTGGAGTTTTATATCTGATATATGAAGTCTTCAGATTTCAGTCTTTAGGAGAAGTGTGCTTATGGAGAGTGAGGTTGTGCTTGTGTGTTCCCATATGCATATCATAGGGTTAAATTCCAGTGTGACATCCAACTATAAAAGAAAGTTACACATTTCTAGGGAAGGGAAGCAGTGAATTTCTGTTTATGTTTTGGAATAACTCCTCTGTATAGTGTGAATGTTGGTCTGAAAAGAGACCCTAGCACTTAGCCATGCCCAGCACATGGTTCAATATATACTTACTGCATATACCTGATGATCAGATCAATTTATTTAATTCTTTTTAGATACTTTGTGTTTTGATAACTTAAACAGCTACACTGATTTTTTTTTTTTTTTAATGTAGCATTAGAATCCTAACAGTAAATTTGACAACATGATGGAGTAGAGAGTTGAGAGAAAAGTAAGTCAGGAGGGCGGCCTTAAGTCAGGAGGGCTTTGGGCCTTAGGACAGCAGAGTCTTAACACATGCTACAGAGTAACTGTCTTTATGTATATTCATCTAAACAAGGAGTGTTACTTCAGTAGCTGCAGATATGCCAAGAGAAGACAATACATTCAAGAGGCTTGACCTTGAAGAAATTAGCTTCAAAGATACAGAGAAGTTCCTCTTTCCCCAGTAGAGAAATTGGACATTTTTTAAAGAAACTATGATTTATTTATTTTTTAAAGATTTTATTTATGCCATACAAGAGCTGGGGTACAGGCCAGAGGCGAGGGGTGAGAGGATTCACCAGAGACAGAGTGGGGAACACATCAGGCAGATGGACTGAAACACACTGCTGAGGGGAGTGGCAGGTGAGGCTGGAGAGGTCTGCTGTGCCACGTGGGTCCCCTCCCTGGCCAGGGATGGAACTCTCCGTGCAGTAGCTGTGGAAGCTCCACAGTGCAGCGCTCAACCTCTTGCACCACCAGGGAGGCCCCAAAATTGGACTGAGAATAGATACAAAGTGACTTACTACCATGCCTGTTGAGTTTAACATGATTGTTTTAGATTTTGATAATGGTTTTCTTTAAGCCATTATCTGGTCATCATTTTCATCCATGAGAAAACCATAGTGGGCTAGTACAGTCAGGAGTTACACTGCCAGGAAGGTTAGTGTTTTGAAAAGCATCATGAGTACGGTTAGATTGAAAGGAACGTCCTTAATCTGTAAAAGGAAAAAAAAATTAAATTTTAGCAAGCTGAGATGTTGAATTAAATCATACTGTGTTAGACCTGCTCTACAGATACTTGTTCTCTGTGGCCAGATCAGCCACCTTCGCTTATGTGAAATCCTGTTTGTTGTTTAGCAGCGAGTGTGAATCCAATGAAAATTTTTATGTGGGGTGAATTCATACTCTTATATTTTCCATATGCTTCTCTTAAGTGTCCTTGAGTTGATACCTGGTGCTAGATATTTTGTAATGAAGGTTTTAGAACTGTGGTGGGAAAACGATACTTTTTCTAGCATTAGTTATGTATCGAGTAAAGTAAGCTCTTAAATCAAAGTGGTTAGGTTTTCTAGATGGACAGACATGAATCTAGTAGCTGAGAACAAATTGTTCTGCTGTGACAGAGTCACCATTCAAACCTGCATGCATCTGCCAACTGCCTGTGGTGGCACAGTGAGATACAGCAATCTGTAATGTTTCTCTAGTGTTTCCCTCTTGCTAGCCATATTGTAATGTATAATACATCTTAACAGACCTCTTGTGTGGGCTGGATTCCACCTATAAGCCTTGTAAAGCTGCCAGGAAGCATCAAGGTGAATTTTTTAAGCCTATTTAAATATTTAGATTAATAACTAATTTCAGTGAAATCCCTATCTAATAACTGCTTGCTAGAAGTGAGATAGAATTTCAAGTTTATGGCTTCCTTATTAGCTGTGTGACCTTAGATTGATAAATTATTAATCTCTGTTTCTGTATTAGGGAAATAAAGATTGTAAAGTATTTGCCTCATAAAGTGTGGCTTTAGGAAGATAATATGTGTAAATACTAAAAAATAGAAGCATGCCTGGCACTTGGTGAGTATTAACTGCTACCACCATCATTAACATAATTTGAAGAATTTCCCTTCCCTGAAGCTAGATTGCTTTATTTTTTTTAGTAAATGGAGAGACCATATCCCTATCAAGGAAGTGGTCATAACCAGTTCTAAGATGGAAGCTCACTATCTTTGATTTGTGAAATGTCTTCATAATTATCTCTAGCTAACTAAAGTGTAACGGTACTTTAAAAAAGTATATATTATTAAAGTATTTCTTTCAAAATATTTAAAATATGATATTTCACTAAAAGGAATGAAGAAATGATAACACTGGTTCAAAATGACCTGCAAGATGTATTAGTGAAAAAAGTAAGGGCAAAATTATAGAAATTATTTGTGTAATAATTTGCTGGTAACATGCATAAAATTATCTTGAAGGCCTTATAAGAAATGGTATATTTTTATTTGTTGGGTAAAGAAATTGAATGGAGACAAGGATGAGGAGATTGCAATATATCCACTTATACTTTTTGATCACTGAACCATATGAATGTATTCTCTAGTTTTAAAAAAACAAAAAATAAAAAAAGCTATTTTTGAAATCTTGATAGATATTTGCTCATCTTTTATATAATTTCTTTTTGTATGTACTATTCAATTCACATTTGAGAGAGCTTTACTATTCCTCATTTTTAGTATTACTTTTTTAAGTCTGTTTTCCAAAGCTAAACTGAAAATGATACTTTGTCCATTTAGGGATTTGAGTCATAATCGGTTGTCTAACTGGAACATCAGTTTGGAATCTCAAGCATTACAAGAAGTGTAAGTTACATTTATTTAAATTTACATTAGATTCCTTGAGGTGATTTAGTGAAATATGAATTTGGGATGTTTAATCAAGAAATGCTGTCAAATTGAAGGAAAAACTTTAAATGAAAAGACATTTGTTTAGAAATCTGTAACTGCTCCTTTGGCTTTGTTACTACTCCAGACTCTGGGCATTGTGCCGTTGGGTTGGTCATTTTAAAGCAGAGTGTAAAATTTAGTCTACTTTCCTAGAACCAAATTTAAGATTTTTCACCCCCCTTCAAAGTAAATATATTTTGTATCTTTTCTGCCAAAGTTTCAGTCAGTGAAACACCTAGTTGTATAAACTTTTTTATGCCTGGACTTGTCTAAGGTGGAAGTGTCCTGTCTGATACAGATTTATAAAAAAGTACTTTTAGTATCATCTGGAGTGTGGGTAATGTAATTCAGTTTTCTGCTTAACTGAATTTTTTTTTTTATCACTGAGATGTATTATTTTGTATTTTCTGGAGGAATGTTTCTAAACTATTAATACCAGCTACTGCATTATGATGTCCCCAGGGCACGGGCTATTGAGCTATAGACCTGTTTGCCTCTATGCTAAACACCTCCATAACACCCATCTGTGTTTTTCTTTCTAATTTCTTGCTGATGGGTAAGTTCTTTGTCCTCTCATCGTCCTCACATTCTCTCTTTCCTTGCCTCATATTTATTGCTCCTTATCTGCTGAGGGCCGAACAAACAATTGTCAATCTTGTTAGCTGAAAAAATAGACTCTGAGGGAAGGCCTGATGATACTACCATGGGTGGTGCGTGAGCTTTATTGCATGGACTTTAAAACTGCTGGTTGGTTTCTTGGAGACCTTATGGTTTCTTTTCTGTGTTCTAGAGTGTAGACGTTCAGAAATGTTTAAAGTATAGTATTTCACTAAAAGGAATGTCCAGTGATTGAAATCCAGATTAATGAAATGTGATTGATTGCATTAGATTTGTACTGAAATATTTGACAGTCTGTTTAAAGAGCTGCTTGGATAAGTTGGTGACATATGACATCTCTAAAATTAATCACATATTTCATTTCTTGCTCTCAGGGAGTCCTCCCTAGTAATATATGTATATTTGTGACACTTAAAGTACAACTAAATAAATTGTATATAATATCTATTACATATTATGAATATATTTATAGACATGTATAGACCCATAAATATTTATAGATGTATTTATATTATAAATTATATATAACTTAATTGTATGTTTATTGTACATAAATGCATATATGCATATAAGTGTAAAGAGATGGATGAGTTAGTCTTTAAGAAAAACTCAAATGTAACTATTCAAAGAACCTTGCTGATATTAAAATATTTAATGTGTAGTTGTTTCCTAACTTCTAATACTGATAGCAATTGTGTATTTGCTCCTTGAAAACACATTTGTTCTTAAAATCTTTAGTTTCTCAGTAGTACAATGCTTTTATGATCATAATCTAACTCATTCTGAATCACAGGCTTTATTCAATAAAGTTGGTATCTGTCCTAAAGAATATGCATTAGCCAGAAATCAGAATTCAAGAGGTAATAGTTCCTCACTAAAGTTTTACATCTATTTCTACCTGCCAGGAAAATGAATTATAATGAATTAACTGAAATTCCCTATTTTGGAGAACCAACATCTAATATTACTCTACTCTCATTGTAAGTAAACGAGATCTCAGATCTTTTGTTTGAATTATGAATAGTATACAGTTCTTTAACTTTTGTTTTATGTTCCCTTATTATGTAATCACTGGCAATAGCTTTAATATTATCTCTTTTTTTTTGTAGAGTTCATAATATAATCCCACAAATAAATGCAGAGGCATTACAGTTTTACCCTTCTCTTGAGAGTTTAGATCTCAGCTCAAATATAATATCAGATATCAAGACATCTTCATTTCCTCGAATGCCTCTTAAATACCTGTAAGTAAAATAGTTTAAATAGATCTACTTTAAAGTATGTATTTATGATTATTAGTACTTACCTTCCCAGAAATATCTGTTACTATAATTTGATATGTTTGTGTGAAACAAACCTAGGATCAGCTTTTTAGTTTTTTGGTTGTTGAATTTTTTTATTCTCTCAAAAAAAAAGGGGGGGGCACCAATGTCAGAAACTAATGAGGATTGAAGATAATTTTTAGGCATTTTAGGATTTAATTCTGGATTTTTTTCCCTCCACTAATGGTTTTCTAAGTGGTAAATAGGAGTGGTTTGTTAAATGGTGACTTATCCTCTATAACAATTACGATGATAATTAGCTTGTATGCCAGTGTTTTACAGTTTACAAAGTATATTCACACATACTGTTTTATAATCTAAATGAGGTAGGTGTTACCTTTATTTTATAGTTGAAAAAACAAAGCACAAAGCAGGTAAATGATTCATAAAATCATATATAGTTTCTGAGTTGTAGGTCTAGGGCTCATCGACTTTGGGCTGTTTTCCAGAAATAGTTTGTTGTTTTACTTAATATATTTTGTTATCTTGTTTATTTTAGAAATTTGAGTAATAATAGGATAACCACCTTGGAGGCTGGTTGCTTTGATAATTTATCAAGTTCCTTATTAGTGGTAAAGTTAAACCGGAACAGAATTAGCATGATTCCACCCAAGATCTTCAAGTTACCTCACCTTCAATTCTTGTAAGTAATTAAATTGATTATAAGAAGATAATGTTTCCGTTTATAATGTTTTTCTTTTTGATTATTATTAAAGCAAATCACCAGACCATTTTCCAACCTTAAAAGTTTTATTTATGTTTTTAAAGATTTATTTATTTTTAAAAGATTTTAAAGCACTGGGGTACAGGCCAGAGGTGTGGGGTGGTGAGAAAATCCAACAGACAGAGCAGGGAGAGGAGAACAGGCAGATGGATCGAAATCTACTGCTGAGGGGAGCAGCAGGCCAGACAGGAGAGGTCTGTCTGTGCCATGTGGGTCCCCACCCCAGCTGGAGGCAGGGATCGAACTTGTGCTGCAGTGGCTGTGGTCTGCTTCGTAGTGTGTTTGTTGCTTAACCCACTGTGCCACCAGGGAGGCCCCAAAAGTTTGTTTGTTTGTTTATTTATTTGTCTATCTATCTATTTTTTATTAAAGGGAACTTAAAAGAAACAGGATTAAAGTTGTGGAAGGTCTAACATTCCAAGGACTTGACTCTTTAAGATCTTTGAAAATGCAGCGGAATGGAATTAGCAAACTTAAGGATGGCGCTTTTTTTGGCTTGGATAACATGGAGGAACTGTAAGTACTAGGAGGAGCCAATATAGGAGGTTTTTAGGAAAGGAGGTACTAGGATTTTTAATGCTAAATGGCTAGGAAGTTACTTTAATTATCTAGATATTAGTTCTCTCTTCACTTGCTGATATGAAATAAGTGTGCACAAAACTCTTTAAACTTTGTTAACTAATCTGGTATCTTCGTCATCATTTTTTCCAAACATTTCATCTAAAAGTTTTATATTTACTTAATGTTTTGACTGATGAAAACAAATAGAATTTGTTGTTTTACTGAATATATTTTGTTATCTTGTGTGTTAATTTTAGAGATCTGATAATTTAGCAACTCTGGCACTGAATCTTAGGTAAAATATAAATACTGAACAGAATTTGACTTATTTGGGTTGGACAGAGATGTGTGCCTCTCTGAGCAAAACTCAACACAGATTTTTGTATTCTTATTATTGTGCCTGTGGCAAACTGCTTTGTTCTGAAATCTTTTCTTTCTGCCTTCCTTAATTCTCAGAGAGCTGGAGTATAATAACCTCACAGAAGTGAACAAGGGGTGGCTTTATGGCTTGCGAATGTTACAACAACTCTATGTAAGCCAGAATGCCGTTGAAAGAATCAGCCCTGACGCATGGGAGTTCTGTCAAAGGCTGTCCGAACTGTAAGTGTTGGGTGGTATTGCAGTGGAGTTGAGAGACTAGAGCAGGTTGGACTAGACCATTTCCAAGACCAGTAAAGAGATCTAACATTCCTTGTTGGACATTTGTTAGAATAAGCACATGAAAATTGAACTAAAATACAATTAATTTCTTACTTTACATGTTTTTTTTATTTTCAGTGATTTATCTTATAACCAGTTGACTCGCCTGGATGAATCTGCCTTTGCGGGTTTGAGCTTACTGGAGAGATTGAATTTAGGGGACAACAGAATAACTCACATAGCTGATGGAGTATTTAGGTTTCTTTCCAATCTTCAGATACTGTAAGTATATTGTCTTTTTTCTCTCTAATGTTTTAAATCAGAAGAGCAGATGTAACAAGTCAATCTGTGAATTTATGTATGTGAATGTTTTACTCTGCCCAGGACAGCAAACCTCCCCTCTCTTGCTTATCTCTGACCAGTTCAGTTTGTACTTTAATTCTTGGTCAGTCTACTAAACAGCAAAGCATCTCTTGATGTGCCAGTTACTGGGAAATAAAACAGTTGTTAGTATCAGAAGTACACATTTTCTTGTTGCTCTGACTTGGGCCATCTCCCGCTAGCGCTCATTCAGAGGGATGCGGCATTTGTAGTCGGAGCAACTTTCACAGGAGGCTCTAAACAATTTGTTGCATGACTTTGGGCAGAAAATTTCTTATTAATAATCAAATATATACTGGTGTTTTCAGATTCTGGGCAATTATTGCTCTTTTCCACCCTAGAAGGTAGAGGTTTAAAGAGATTGAAATGATTTGTTTTAGTCACATAGTTTGTGTTTGGACCACATTAGAACTCAGACCTGTTTAATATAAAACCTGTGCTTTTTTCATACTATGAGATAAACAAACTCACTTAGCCTTTCCTGGGTGTCATTTTCTTTGTATTTTGGTTCAGCAAAGGAGGGATGTAGGATTAGATGGTTGCCAAGACATTTCAACTTTAAAATTCTATAGCTCCGTAAATTGAATGTTTTGTAAATTGATCATGGAATGTAGTTTTTTTTTTTTTAAAGATTTTATTTATTTATGCATACAAGAACTGGGGTACAGGCCAGACAGGCGGGAGGTGAGAGGACTCACCAGAGACAGAGCGGGGAACAGAACAGGCGGATCAACTGAAACACATTGCTGAGGGGAGCAGCGGGCACAGCAGGAGAGGTCTGTTGCGCCATGTGGGTCACCTCCCAGGCTGGCAGCAGAGATCAAACTTGCGCTGCAGTGGCTGCGGTCTGCTTCATAGTACGTTCATTGCCTAATCCACTGCGCCACCAGGGAGGGCCCGGAATGTAGTTTTATTAGATGAGATTTTTAACGAAATATGATAATCTCATCTCGTAATTAGAATTAGTAGATCTTAAGTTCTTGAATAGGGGACTTTCTGGTCATCAGATTCAGAATTGATGAGAGGTCTCAGAAAAGAGGGTTTCAACATTGTGAATTAACAGTAAGAAAGCATGATAATTTTGTGAAAGTGTGTATACGTGTGTGAGTTATGTGTTTGATTTTATTTTTGAAATTTAATGAGATCGTTTTCTTTCAGAATGGCTTGAAAACTTAGAAGTGGTTTTCTTTTTATCCCTTTTCCATCTTATCAGAGGTGAAACTAAATAGTGCAAATTCAGTGCAAATTATATGCAGCTGTGGCCTTTTCACAAGTCAAGAGATGGCAGGGCACTCCCTGGTGGCACAGGGGTTAAGTCTCAGCATCATCACCACTGGGGCCTGAGTTCGTTCCCCAGCCAGGGAGCTGACCCACGTATGGCGCAGCAGACCTCTCTTGTCTCATCTTCTGCTACCCACTTTGTCTCTGGTGAATTCTTTAACCCCCCCGGCACCTCTGGCCAACACCCCAGTTCTTCTGTGCATAAATAAATCTTAAAAACAGTCGAGATGGCAAATGGTCATTTGGTAGACCCCTGATGATTACTTTTTGTATTAAAGTTTAGGAAAGTAATTACAGAAGTAAATGATTGTCTAATGCCGTAAAGATAAAGCAGTGTTAGGATCAGATCTAAGAAATTCTGGCTTTAGTCCAGTGCTCTTGATACACTTCTTACTTGGATGAGTGAATTCTCCTTATGTTGTGTTGGGTGGGGGGGATTCTTGAAGAGTCGAGCAACAGTTTTTTCAATGTTTATTCCTTAATAAAATAAAATAAATTTTGTTAGCTTTTCACTTCAAGATAACTGAGTTTGAAGGAACGTCTTTTACCTCTTTACTGTTAATAATGCAACTTTGTATTTTATAAAGCAAAAAGGTTTATGCTTTATTACAAGATGACTTAAGGAAGCAAAAATGATTAAATATCTGCCACATCAGGACATGGTGTAGTGTACTTGCATTTCCTCTGAAAGTGGAATGGAGAATTTTAAAGGTCCATACCTTTCAAAGAAAACAGAGAGATCACTTTAACACCCGTGTATATCATTCTTCCTTCTCAGAGGGCACGTTCAGTCGCTGTGGAGCTGTGAAGCTCTGTATTGATAGTGTTCTTAGTCAGCCATTTAAATTTAAGGACCAAGGGAAAGGCTTGGGTACCCAGAAATCTGTCAGTCTGAAATCACATTTGTTAGCCATATCCCCTGCATCTTGAAGCCCTCTTGATTTTTGCAGGACTCTGACTATAATTTTTAATGTTAATGTAATTAGAGGTTATTAGCTAGGAAGAGTAATTCTCTTAGCAAGTTGTTTTATTTAGTAAGGCCAGCTTAATTTCTAGCTTACAAGGATCACTTTTTACATGCTTAGTACAGATGTTCCTTACAAAGAGTTCAATCTTGGGCCTCCCTGGTAACGCAGCGGGTTGAGCGCTGCAGTGTGAAGCGTCAGCGGCACAGGAGCATGAGTTCGATCCCTGGCCAGGGAGGGGACCCACATGGCACAGCAGACCTCTCCTGTCTCGCCCACTGTTTCCCTCAGCAGTGTACTTCAGTCGATCTGCCTGTTCTGCTCCCCACTCTGTCTCTGGTGACTCCTCTCACCTCCCATGACTCTGGCCTATGCCCCAGCTCTTGTATGCATAAATAAATCTTAAAAAAAAAAAAAGAGTTCAGTCTTCATCATAAATAACTGTTAAAGTAAGGATCAAAATTAGCACTTGTACTGTGGCATTGCCAAGTCAGCATACTGCCTGAGATGTAATGGTCGTGTTGACTAACAGTCTTTCCTGAACATTTTGTAGAAATTTAAGAAACAATGAAATTTCATGGGCCATAGAAGATGCTAGTGAAGCCTTTGCTGGACTCACAAGTCTCACTAAATTGTAAGTATTTATAATAACTGTATGTCTACAGAAGTATATTTTGAAGAACCAGTTGTGTGGCAGAATATGTTATTGCTAGAAAGTCTGAGCCTTCTGATAGTCACTAAAGGAAGAAGTTTGGTTGTTTATATTGTTGAGGTTTTTATTTTCTTTGAAATGATTTGAACCAGTAATCTGCTTAATCGTGAGATTTATGGATATTTATCTAGCAAGAGAGGATACTTTCAAGTAAGATTTTAGATCTTCTCATGAGAATTTCTCCAAGGCTTCTATTTGTCAGAAGTTCTTTGACCTGGTGATCTTTTGCTAAGGCGGGAGACGCTGGGTTATGTAGCTTCACATATGAAAACGACCTTGTGTACTAGTGGATGGTTGTTCGCAGGTACCTCATTGGATTCCAGCATCTTTGTAGATGCCTTCGTTCTGTGTTTTGCATTGGTTAAGTAAAGCTTTGAAGCTTTCTTAGAAATGCATGTTAAGCTTTTTCCTACCTTTTACAGGTAAATGTTTAATGAGTTAATTTTGTTTAGTGGAGAGTCTTATTAGAAAGGTCTGTTTGTATTTCAGAATCTTACAAGGAAATCAGATTAAGTCAGTTACAAAGAAGGCATTCATTGGCCTTGAATCCCTTGAGCATCTGTAAGTATTTTGCATCCATTTTGCTCAGTATATAAATAATCTTTGCTACTAGCAAGGTTTTCATGACCATGTAAAGTGTTTATATAACTTAATTATAGAAATGGTGACTGGCAATGTTTTATTTTCTTCATTTCAGAGATTTGAACAACAATGCCATAATGTCTATCCAAGAAAATGCTTTTTCTCAGACACACTTGAAAGAATTGTAAGTCACTAAAGTCTTTTTATCATCCATTAGATCATTATCTGTACTTGTGCTTTAAGTATGATGAATGTAACCCAAAAGTTTCTAGAAGCACATAGTTCAGGCAGGAAAACAGAAAGTGTCAGTCAGTACTCAGTTATTTTAGTGTTTGGATGTAACTAAAGATAACCCAGCAGTGAGAAGGTGTGTGGCCGAGACCTTTCTTCGGCCTGTGCTGTCCATGCTTCTGGTGAGAGACGAGTGCTGTCTGTCCTGCTCATCCTGCTCTGTGCGGATGCTCCTGCTCCTCCCTGTGCCCTCTTTTCTCCCATTCTTCCTTTTCTTTTTTTTTTAAAAAAATTTTTTTAAGGATTTATTTATGCACACGAGAGCTGGGTACAGGTCAGAGTATCAGGAGGTGAGAGGATTCACCAGAGACAGAGTGGGGAGCAGAACAGGTAGATGGACTGAAACACACTGCTGAGGGGAGCAGCGGGGAGGTAGGAGGGGTCTGCTGCGCCATGTGGGTCCCCTTCCTGACTGGGGATCAAATTTGTGCTGCAGTGGCTGCGGATGCTTCATAGTGCGGTGGTTAACCCGCTGCGCCACCAGGGAGGCCCTCCCCTTCTTCCTTTTCTTACTGTGAGAGACATGTGTTCCCAATCATTACCCTTTGGAGAGGTGGTTAAAATTAAGGTATTATGTAAATTTTTTTGAAACCATCTAGCACTCTCAATATAACGCTCAGAGATGACATTTCTGATCTGTTCAAAGTACTGAAATGTTCAAAAACTGTTAATCATAATAGAAAAATTATATAACTTTATACTGTGGCTTTCTTTTGTTTTTGTTTTTGTTGTTAATTGCTCTAATAGGCTTAGAGTTTTCCCAAGGGGAAGGGTGTTTAATTTTAAATTTGGGTGATTCACATGTTCAGCAAGGGGTGAGAATCAGTGGGCTCTAACAGTTTATCTTGCTTTGCCTGGAAGGTGTTTGGGACAGAACTAGTTCATGATGAGATAAGGATAGACATTCAGAGTAGGCATTTAGAAACTTACAGATTAGAACCCTCCCTGGTGGAGCAGTGGGTTAAGCAATGCACTGTGAAGCAAACCACAGCCACTGCAGCACGAGTTTGATCCCTGCCCCGGCCAGGGAGGGGACCCACATGGCATAGCAGACCTCTCCTGCTGTGCCCGCTGCTCCCCTCAGCAGTGTGCCTCAGTGTCTGCTTTTCCTTGCGTACCCTAAGCACATCTGCCTCAAGACCTTTACACTGTTTCCTTTGTCTAGGGCACTATTACTTGTGGCCTTCAGATGACTTGCTCTCTCTCCTTTGAGGTCTTTGCCCAAATGCCCATCTCTTCCCCTGACCACTTTCTCTAAACTGGTAACTGCTCTCTTTCTGTCTTGGCTTAGCTTTGGTTTTCTTCACGACACTTTCTGACATTGTACTTTGTATTTATTTTAATTAATTTAGGTTTGAAAAGTTAAAAATTCCTTAATTTTTATTCCTGGTGCCACTACCAGTTTACAGGGCAGTATACCTGATGTAATGAAAAGAAAGCAGATAGGAGCCCTTAGGAATGAACAGCTAATTGACACAACATTGCATTAATAACTGCACTTTTTGAAAACTGTGGCTGTGACAGTCCTGAACAAGAATGGTTTTCTGTTTAAGCTGCAATAACTTTTCTTACTGTCGTTCATTGTTCTTCTATGGCAGATTTTTATAGTTCTGGTAATGGATTTGGGGCAACTGTCTCAACATGCAGCTTTCCTGACAACTCCTCACTCTTTCTCCTACTAAGAACTGTAGCTCTTTTCTGCTGAATTTTTAAAACCTGTTACCATAGTCACCACCAGATCCATAACCACATTAAGGACTGCCTGAGCTTCTTCCACCAAAATTGCTTCCCCTTCATGGAGCTATAATTTGATGCTGTTGTCTACTGTGATTCCCAAAATCCACTGCGTCATTGTAACCATCATATCCTCCACCACTATGTTCACCACCTTGATTTCCATATCCTGGTCCCCTGCACCAGCACCTCCTCTATAACTGTAACCAGGACCGCCACCATAATTGCTACCATTACCTCTAAACCTTCTTCATAACTACTGCTGCTTCCGGCACCATAACCTCTTCCACCAAAGTTTCTACCACAGCCAAAGTTCCCTCCACAACCCATGAAACTGCCAGATCAACCTTCATGACCACCTTGTGATCCAGCAGACCACTTATCTTCTTTAGAAAGGGCCGTTTTCACTTCACACTTATGTGTATTAATAGTGTGGTATTTCTGAACAATGATTTTATCAACCGTGTCATGATCATCAAAAGTTACAAAAGCAAGTCCTTTTTTCTTCCCACTTTGCCAGTCATCCATAACTTCTGTGGTTTCAGTCTTAGCATACTTTTCAAAGTAGTTTCTCAAATCATATTCTTTTATATCCTTTTTAATACCACCAAAAGAAATTTTCTTCACTGTCAAATGGGCGTCAGGCTTTACAGACGCCTCTCTAGAGACGTCTTTGGTTTCTTTGGTTCCACTGCATGCCCGTCAGCTTTGTGTGATTGAGCACATACTGCTGCTTCCAAATTCAGCACAAGGGTAGGTCACGAAGCCAAAGCCCTGGAACGTTTTGTTTGGGGGGTCTCATCACCATGCAACTTGTAAGTGTGCCCCATTTTTCAAAATGTTCTCTTAAGCTATCATTGATCATCAGTATACGTTTTCTCAATTGCTCTGGTTCTTTGGATCATGGCCCTTCATTTTGAGATGGAACTTACCTCTTCCAATTCAAGTTCAGTGTAGGCTGCTTTGCATTTATTTATTTTTTGCTTGACTCTAAAATACATAAGCTCTGTGAAGAGTATATCCCTTCAGCCTAAAACAGTACCTGACATATAATAGATACAACTATTTCTAAATGAGTGAATTAATGTAACTTAAGAATTCTTAAATGCGGGCCTCCCTGATGGCGCAGTGGGTTAAGCAACACACTATGAAGCAAATCACAGCCACTGCAGCACGAGTTCGATCCCTGCCACCGGCCAGAGAGGGGACCCACATGGCGCGGCAGACCTCTCCTACCTCGCCTGCTGCTCCCGTCAGCAGTGTACTTCTGTTGATCTGCCTGTTCTGCTCCCTGCTCTCTGTGGTGAACCCTCTCACTACCCCCACCTCTGGCCTGTACCCCAGTGCTTGTATGCATAAATAAATCTTTAAAAAAAAAAGAATTCTTAAATGCAAAGGATAACTATTGGCCTGCTTAATTAAAATTACCTTTGATAAACTATGACTGTTGAAATACTCTTAAAGAATGAAACTTTTTGGGAATCAGACCATACATATCTTAGACCAAACTTTAAAATTAGATGAGGATTTTGATGATGTAGACAAAGCAAGTTATAATGTTCTCAAAATGATTTGTTTCCTCTTCTAAGTGGATAGGTCTTAGAGGGGTCATTAAAAGAACATTGCTATTTCAGATATATTTTATAGGCCCACTGTAGATCAGGATAATTTTTTCTTTTTTTTTTTAAAGATTTATTTATTTATGCATACAAGCACTGGGGTACAGGCCAGAGGTGTGGGGGGTGAGAGGATTCACCACAGAGAGCT
>JAGFMF010011645.1:5561240-5573793 GCA_019455555.1 Galemys pyrenaicus | reverse complement strand
CCCCTCCCTGGCCGGCAGCAGGGATCGAACTCGTGCTGCAGTGGCTGCGGTTTACTTCACAGTGCGTTGCTTAACCCACTGCGCCACCAGGGAGGCCCCAGGATAATTTTTTCAATGGGTCTTAAGTTGTAGTACATATTGCTGTGGTACTGAAGTGTTTTGTTTGTAGAAGAACTGGGGCATAGGCCAGAGGTGGAAGGGGGGGAGGGTGGGAGGGTGAGAGATTCCCTGGAGATAGAATGGGGAGCAGAACAGGTGGATTTACTGAAATACAGCACTAAGGGGAGCAGCGGGTGAGACAGGAGAAGTCTACTGCACTGTATGTGGGTTAGTTCCCTAGCTGGGGATCAAACTCAGGCAGTAGAGGTGATAGCACAGAGGCTTAACCCTTAGGCCAGCAGAGTCCCAGGTCTGAAATGTTTCCAATCCTTTCTATGACAGAGATGTTTGTGTGCTCTAACATATATAGAAAGCTAGTAAGCTCTTCCCTAAACTTCTCTGGAAAAATATTAAATCTCCCTCTCCCTCTCTCTCTCCCTCTCCCCCCCCTCTCATATTCACCATCTAACTTCTGCTATATGTTCTCTGTCTGCAACCACCCCCGCCCATACATACACAAACTATTCTTTTGCACCGCCCCCAACCCATACATACACACAATTTTGGTAAAATGATAATATCTAATTATACTTAGAGTTCTTCATGTCCAAAAAATGTCCTATGTTTATAATAACTTTTTTCCAATTAAAGGTCACAAAGTACATTGTATTGTAATGGCTTTTTAGTATCTTTTACTCTAAAATAGGTTTTACGCCCCTGTCCTTTTTTCAATATTCGTCATGGTGGGGGGGCAGTCTGAATTTGTTTTCTCATAGATAAATACAGGATGTTTCATTTCCTCTTTGTTTCTGCAGGATTCTGAACACAAGCAGTTTGCTCTGTGACTGCCATTTGAAGTGGTTGCTTCAGTGGCTGGTTGATAATGACTTTCAGCATTCTGTGAATGTGAGCTGTGCACACCCTGAGTGGCTGGCAAGACAGAGCATCCTAAACGTGGATCTGAAAGATTTTGTCTGTGGTTCGTATTTCTGTTCTAAAACTTTGTATATTACATTTACTTAGAGTTAGAAATTAAATCAGGGTGCCTTTTCACTTGTATATTGTATCATAATAGATTAAATTTTGTATTCTTTGACTTAATATATGTAGGCAACTTTTTTCTCTCCTGTGTGTTCTTACATAATCATTTTGAATGGCAGTGTAATGGCATCTTAATGTGAGCCTTTACGTTTTAGGAGGATTATTACCCTTACAGTAAATATGCAGAAGTAAGATTCTTGAATCAAACCGTGTAATTTTTTTTACATGAATCATTCAGAAGTAGGATTTTTTAAAGTAGCTATTGAAAGTGCTTTAGGTATTTTCCCAAAAGACGGCAAGCACTGATGTATGTTTTCACTAGCAGTGTTTCAGTGTACCAGTTTTTGAAGTTTGTTTTTTTGATGCATTTCTTAAAGGCTGAAGTGACAGGGACTTGGATTTTTTTGGAGAGGGAAGGGGGCAGTCATAGACAAGTTGTCTTGATTCTTGCATTTACTGATAAATTTCACTTATAAATTGAATCTGTAGAAGCAAAAATAGGACTGACTTGGCTCCTGCGTCGTTTCCCTCCCTTAGATGATTTTCTGAAGCCACAGATCAGCAGGCACCCTGAGACCACGATTGCGCTGCGAGGCATGAACGTGACTCTGACGTGCACTGCGGTGAGCAGCAGTGATTCGCCCATGTCTACTGTGTGGCGCAAGGACAGTGAAATCCTGTATGATGCTGAGATTGAGAATTTTGTTCGTTATCAGCAGCAAGCGGGAGAAGCTCTGGAATATACCAGTGTCTTAAATCTTTTCAATGTGAATTTCACAGATGAAGGAAAATATCAGTGCATTGCAACTAATCACTTTGGTTCTAATTATTCTTACAAAGCCAAACTGACTGTGAATGGTAAGGAAGTATGCTCCTGTATACTTTTGTAGATAGAAGGGTTTTTCATATTTAGTTTTTGAACCACTTGACAAAGTAAATGAGGTTTAAACCAGATGTTTGAGGGTCGTTCTGTTTTTATCTTGAGAGCTGTGAAAATGTATTTAGACTTCATTGCCAGTTTGCCTTCTTCCTGTCCCTAGTTTTTTAGTTAAGGGGGTAAAAGTGAAATCCATGGCTGCAGGAGCTTGGCTGGCTCACTGTTACTTGTGCTTTGACAAAATTCTGTTGAATGTCTCCATTTTCTTTCCAGAACGAGTTATGTTCTGAAAACTGTGAAATGTATTTCTGACACTGTTCACAGGACCTTCTAATACCTATAACTGTTATGTAGGACATCTCTGGTTCTAATGATAATTACTATTTTCTAAATGTAGTCACATAGAATCATTTTTGGAATTACTGCTCTTCTTAATTGTGACTGTAAAACAAGCCCTTCAGATTAGTTTGGTTTATCTGTTGTCTGTCAGATTGAATTAGCGACAACATTTTAGGCTTTTGTGATCAAAAAATGTATTTATGTCTTTTGTGTTGTGAGATTTCAGAAGGCATACTTTTTTTTTAATCATGTAGTTGCCCTGCAAACTTGGTAGATATGTTTGGAAAGTTTAGTCTCTTAAGTGAGGGAGTCAGTAAATATCAGATTTTAGACTAGGAGTTCAGAAAGGTTTGTAGTCTTCTGCCTTCCTGGTCCCAGAAGGGAGATCAGGGTCAGGTAGGTGCTCCTGGAAGTCAATCATCACTATACTCTGAATATCAGAGGTTCTGGGAGAAGAGATGCCTCTGAAATAGAATTCACTATCAACCCAGAGAATATATCTTCTGAAAGAACTGGAGTATTATAGTAGTTGGTATTTTGCTTAACAGTCTATTTGTACATGTGTACATGTATGCATGCGCATGCACACTCATACAAACACAATAATTTCCCTTCACTTTTTCTTGTTGCTCTTTCTTGGGACAGAAATGCCATCTTTTCTGAAAACTCCAATGGATCTAACTATTCGTACTGGTGCCATGGCCAGACTAGAATGTGCTGCAGAGGGGCACCCTGCCCCACAGATTTCCTGGCAGAAAGATGGTGGCACTGACTTTCCTGCTGCTCGAGAAAGACGCATGCATGTCATGCCCGAGGACGATGTCTTCTTCATCGCAAATGTTAAAATAGAAGACATGGGGATCTACAGCTGCATGGCCCAGAACACGGCAGGAGGCCTCTCAGCAAATGCCTCTCTTACCGTCTTAGGTGTGTCCCTGGCTTATGTAGAAGCGTTTTTATCAGGAATTTACTCTTGGTCTTACTGGCCATAAAAGTCTAATTTAAGGTTTCAGTTATGACTTTTGTATATTAGTCACCTTATTTTGCCAATTTACACAGGGTTACTGTCAGCCTAGGATATTAGTGGACCGGATAACTGAAGTCTGGGGAAATCCTGAGGACAGAATTAGAGGAGTTTATCACATGAATTGAAAATTGAAGTTCTTATATCACTTTATCCTGTTCAGTTTCCCTCTTTAAGGTTTCTACTTCAGTACTTGCCCCAAGATGGAATTGTTAAGATGTAGATTTTTTGAAATGTGTGCTCTTTTTAAACATTATCCTCTCATGAATACATGAAAGATCTCATTTCGTTCACCATAACATTACAATAGTCTATTTCACTGGCATTTAAGGAATAAAATTGCTTAATATGATTTTTTAATATATCTTATTGTTAGAAACACCTTCATTTATTAGACCCCTGGAGGACAAGACAGTGACCCGAGGAGAAACTGCAGTATTACAGTGCATAGCTGGGGGGAGTCCTGCACCCCGCCTCAACTGGACCAAAGATGATGGACCACTCCTGGTGACAGAACGGCACTTCTTTGCTGCAGCCAACCAGCTTCTCATCATTGTAGATGCTGGGCTAGAAGATGCTGGGAAATACACCTGCATTATGTCTAATACCCTTGGAACAGAACGTGGTCACATTTACCTAAACGTCATTTCATCCCCTAATTGTGACTCTTCCCAGAGTAGCATTGGGCATGAAGATGATGGCTGGACCACGGTTGGCATTGTCATCATTGTTGTGGTCTGCTGTGTTGTGGGCACCTCTTTGATATGGGTCATTGTTATTTACCACATGAGAAGGAAAAATGAAGACTATAGTATCACAAACACAGGTAGGTGGTACCCAGTTGATACTTGTGCATTATATTTGAGTTGAGAATATAGTGTAGAGTTTACTGTAAACTAAGCTTTGAATATCTACTTTATGTGTAGTAGGAGAGTTTTTCTGTTAAAATGTCCAACTTCCTTAATAAAATGGAGCCTCTCTGATGACTAATTACTAAGAACTTGTAGACACTGCTCCAAAACTTGGGTCTTACAAACGTGGAATAGGCACCTTTTCTTTCTTTAATGCCTAAGGCTTATTTCCTTGGTAATTTCCCTGAAGGGTAGAGCGGACCCCTCGTGACAGATCAGTCTTTCATACCCTTCCCCTAAAACCTTGGGAGAAGAGGTCCAGCCACAGAGATTGTGAGAGTGTATCTGGAAACATTTTAGACTTTGATTTGGTAATGTTTTAAAGTGAAACTTTGATAAAAATTCTAGTGAGAAATATTTTGGAGGGAAATACAGCTGTTGAGTTCGTTTGTATGTCCCTAACATTTTCCTGGCCGACAGTATCAGAGAATAATGTATTCACAAAACAGTCTCCTGAGTGTTGGCTTAAGTTGCTTAACTTTATTGAGAGTTCCAAGTGTCTCTTTTACAGAGGAACTTAATCTGCCTGCAGACATTCCCAGCTACTTGTCTTCCCAAGGAACTCTGTCCGAGCCCCAGGAGGGCTACAGCAACTCTGAGGCAGGCAGCCATCAGCAACTTATGCCTCCTGCCAACGGATATTTACACAAAGGTGCAGATGGTAAGGACTCTGTCATACATGCTTACAATTTCAACCTACCCTGTGGAGTTTGCTTTTCAGTGTATAGTTTTCCCCACTAATTTAAATACTTAAGTAAAATGCTCAGTGAAACATTTGACCTCAAGCAGAATATGATGCAGAGTAAGTCTTCTAACAGAAAGGGTCAACTCATCCTCACACAAGGACTGGCGTGCACAGCGGAGGCACCCAACCAATGTACTTTTGATACAGGAAGGAGATAGCCTCTTCATTCTTTCCAGGTGTGAGAATCCTTTTGACCATACCCAGGGAAGGTTTATTTCTCCTGCTAACAGGTAGATGTTTTCTAAAGTTGAAGGGCATTGGGGGTTCTCAGCATACATTATAGATCATCAGAGAGATATAAAATGTTTCTAATTAAATGAACACAACTTCTTAGGCTCTTCCCACCCCACTATACCCATGGGAGTTGACATAAGCCAGGGAGGTGAATTAAAGAATAGAAAAGTTAGAAAAAGTGGGCTTTGATGCCTAGCTTCCCTTTCCAGCTCTGTAACCATGAAAAAGTTACTTAAGATCTGAGGTTGAATTTCATCATTTAAAAAATATATACTTCTTTCAAGATCCTCATAGGTACTCTCAACAAATATCTGTTGTACTTTAAGTGCCATACAAATGAAATGTCCATTCTACAGAGAATTTTTAAGTTGAGTGAACAGAACTCCTCTTTTTAATCAACTGGTAAATTTAATTGATAAATTGGTTTTAGTTTGATTTTCTTTGGAGAAGTATTCTTTTAAAAGAGTACCTAAGAGCTCTGAAATTTGTGGGAAATAACAATTCTGTTGCTTAGTCATGAGTAAGTAAATTTTTCACTCTTTCCTCTCATCTTTCCATTTTCAAAGCACTTAACAGTCTAGGCAGTTTCTTATTAAAGCTTTCCTTCTGCCAAGCACACATTGTCAGGCAGGATTCTTGACCGTGAGTGGCTTTCTCTAGGGGTACGTGTAGCAATTGGTATTGCTTAGCCTCTTGACTCACAAAGGCAGTACAGGTTTTTGTGAAGTGAAGTCATCATAACTCCTCATTCTCTGCTGTAGTTTGCTTAAGCCAGACATGTATTCTGTAGCACAGCCAGCTTTATCTTGGTTTCCTCCATTTGAGTGTGATTTTATCCAAGGTGGACAAAGATGGTTTAACGTAGTTCGAGAACATGGGCTCTGGAGCCAGCGTGCCTGAGTTCAGATTTCAGCTTCTTGCTCTGGCAGTGTGTCTCTGGGCCAGTTCCCTAACGTCTATGTGTTATAGTTACTCCATCTGTAAGGGCGGGAAGTGATAGTCTCTACATCATGGGGATGTTGTGAGGATTAAATTAGTTAATTCACAGAAAGATCTCAAGGCCTCCTTTGTTGTAATAAGATGTTAAATAAATGCCAGTTGTGATGAAAGTGACAGCTGTTGAAGAAAACTTAAAAGTTGATTCCTTAACTTAAAGGATGTTTGGGTTCTTTCCTGTGTTGTCATTAGGTGGCACTGGTACCCGGGTTATCTGCTCTGATTGTTACGACAACGCTAACATCTACTCCAGGACCCGAGAATACTGTCCGTATACCTATATTGCCGAGGAGGATGTTCTAGATCAGACACTGTCCAGCCTCATGGTTCAGATGCCTAAAGAGGCGTATTTGGCACATCCTCCCCAAGATGCTTCTACCATGGAGAATCTGGTGTCCTCAGCAGAGAGAGAGACGACTGTCTTTCCCACCAACCATGAGAGGATAAGTGAGAAGAAACTCTCTTCCACACAGATGAGCACTGGTAAAGGCCCAGTTTTTTGTTTTCACTTTCACCTACTGATTTTTCTGTCTGTCACATATGAAGCACTCTCATTTGAGAGGAAGCAAATTGGGTATAGTGAAGTAATTAGCGATGTAAACAGAGCCAGAGAATTATTTTAGAGGTTAGAGTTACAAGGAAGTCTGTCTGTAGGACCAAATTAGCTTTTGTGGGAATAACAAGTTCATGTCTAAAAACTCAGAGGCCATAGAGAAAAAGTTTTACGTGGTGTGAGGTATCCCCCCCACACCCCCATTCTATTTAAAAAAATGGAGATTTGAAATGCCAAGTATGTAATTTGAGCATAATTGGTCAGTTTCTACTGAGAAGATTTTTAAATCCTTTCTTTGGTTGCTATTTTGTCAGGTAAATACTGAATGTCAGTGTCATTCAATATTTCCTTTTTGCTATGATTTTATCATCAGGGCCGTAAGTGAGAATAAGCGGGTGTGGGATAATGTCCACATGACCTAGGAAAAGAAGTATGTGTTACATTGTGCATATCAGGCATTTGATAACAGCTCTGTCAGTAAAGCAAAACAAAATTCTTTCTACACTGTGAAGGGCACTTACTGGGCAGTTCTCCTTGTCCATGCAGACTTTTCATTAGCTGTCATTCTCCTGTCAGCGTGAAATGGAAAAGCACTTGGAGACAGGGTGGGCCTGAGAACTGCAGGTTTAGAGAAGAAGATGGTGTATAGTGGCACTTCCAGGGATGGTTCTTGGAGGAGTAAAGGATCTGATGTTGGGCTTTTAAAATGTGCTTTGATTCTTAAGAAATCAAAATCTAGGTGCCTCCCTGGTGGTGCAAGGGGTTAAAGTGCAGCACAACAAACCTACCTGTAGCCACTGCAGCACGAGTTTGATACCCAGCCAGGGAGCTGACCCACATGATACAGCAGACCTCTCCTGTCTTGCCCACAGTTCCCCCTCAGCAGTGTATTTCAGTCACTCTACCTGTTCTGCTCCCTACACTGTCTCTGGTGACTCCTTTCACCCCCTGTACTTCTGGCCTGCACCCCAGCTCTTGTGTGCATAAATAAATTAAAAAAAAAAAAAAAGAAACCAAAACCTAAAGATTACTAGAGGTGATACAAGATCAGGGAAGAATATACTACTCTAAAGTTACATTCTGTACTCAGGAAAGAAATGTGCCAATACTCAGATCCATTTTCCTTGTCCTGCGAGAATTATAGACAAAAATCTTTAAGTACAACCAAAAATGCATTGCATATTATTTCTAACCTTCTGGGTATCTTAATTTTTAATCTGGTCCATCAGTGAGGACATCAGCAAATGAGAGTGCTTTGGGGCATTGCTGCTGCTTTAGCTAGAGCTGTAGTAGCTTTTTTGCTACTCAAAGTGTGGTTGAGCAGCATCGGCGTTACCTAGGAACGCGATAGCAATGCCCATCATGGGTCCCGCTGACCCCAGACCTAGTGAACTGGAGTCTGTAACTTAACAAGCTTGCGGGTTATTTATATGCTGATTAAAGCCCGAGAAGTCCTGTTACAGCTTATTTTTCACATGGGTTTTCTTTTTATTTCTGATTGTGTTTCCAGAATTTTGGCTTTTTCTAAAATGCATCCCTATGAAGTTAGTATAACTTTCAGTAAGTGGCTTTTGGGGAAGGCACTCGCCACTGCAGTAAATAAGAAGAATGAGAAATGTATATGATTGGAAGCAGAGCACAGATAGATAATTTACTTCAAAGTAGCTGCTGTAGGTTATTGGCATACTGAAAGCTGGGGTTTGTTTCATTTTTAAAAGTTTGTTTAACATTACTATTAAAGATTTAATTACTACACTGAATTAATACTTTTTATATGTACCATGGAATTTTCATTACATAGGAATACTGTTAAGTCTCTTAGTCTGCTTCATGTGTCTAAAGAGTTTGGTTTTAAGTTTTTGTAGCAACAGAAACCACTAGTAATAGGCCAAATTATTACATATAATGATGTTTCAGTAAGTAATTGGTTAAATTTGTTAAGAAGGGATTGCGAAACCATAGTTCCAGTTTTTATTTTGTTTTCTTAGTTGCTAAGCTAGCAAGTTTCCTTTTGATTTCAGTGTCCTGATTCTGGAATTTGGGGCATCTTCATTTCTTTGAAGATTTAGATAGAAGTTTTTAGGAAATTAATTTTAAACTTGGACTCACCACTGATCACTCTTGTCTTTCATCTCAGAAACATTGCAGCGACCTTTGTGGAGCATGGGCAAAGAACTCAGTCTGCCTCATCCTCCCTTCTCCCAGCAGCCAGCCCTGGAGTCGCCACAACTCCATGCAAATAAGGGCCTGGCAGAGAATGACCCAGACTGTGCCGCCTCCCCGGTGCCCTGTCACAGGTTACACGACCACACTTTTGATTTTAGTAGGACTCGGAACATTCAAGATGGTAGCAAGGGCACATGAAACTCCTGGATGAAATCTGGGCAGAGACTAATTAATTAATACTGTATTTACTACCTCAGAGTTCAGAAGAAACCCCAGAGTCAGCATTCACTTTACTGTTGGTGAGATCTGACCACAGCAAGGTGGGCCAGGTATTTGTTTGGACTTAACCTGATGGAGAAAGGGTAACAGCTGACAAATGGGTGCACCTACTGAAATTGTGCAGTGTTGGCAGAGGAGGATCCGGTGCACATCAGCCTCCTTATCAGCCCGAGGGATGTTCCCAGCTGTGCGGTGCCTACGGGGAAGAGTCATTGCTGCCTAGCGTGCTGGCTGTCTAGAATCCTGAGAAAACATCACTGTTCGATTTGCCTTCCAAGAAACAAACGTAACTTAACCCTCTGGGAAGTGTGCCTGGATCAGTGGCTTTAAAAATATAATCGAGACCGGGGCTTTGATATTCAAGGTCTTTGACAAGGATTCCAGGCTTGACCAACTGTTAACAGGTCAAGGGGTTTTGTATTCTTGTGAATATTTTTTTTTTAATGGTCCCTATCACCCAGGGATCTTACTGTGCATTTATAAATAATGTTTTGTACTCATCAACCATATGTGTTTGACTGCAGTGTAAATATTTTTGATATGCCAAAATTATATATAATACTCACTTAAACAATATTGACAGCGACTTCTCAGATCACAGACGGATTTTGTATAACTAGCTTTGGTGAGATCTAAAATCTTTGTTTAAAATTTAAAAAAAGTATTTGTTAAGAAGTGTATGTTTAGAGGCAGGGTACCTAGTGATTGCATACATGCACACACACGCAGAGTCTTGGTGTAACTTTCTTCACACCTGAAGGTTCGTACATCTAATCATTTGCCATCTGTTTACAAGTGCCAGGTGTTACTACCTTTTGAGCATAAAACATCTCTTTCCAAAGACTAGCAGTCTTGTTGTAGGCCATATGCACACAAATAGAGGAAACTTGTTTTGGGAGTGTCTTTCAGCAAATTCTTAGTTAACAAGGAAACCAAAGATTGTTTCTTTTCTGTATATTTTTTCTTCTACCAATGCTCTGTATATCTTAAGAGAGGAATGCTTCTGGGAGTAGGACGTACAGAAATAATGATGAAGCTTTCGAATGATCCTTATTTTGTACAGGTGACTATTTAAGCTAAAATGTTTTCTTGAACTTCTGATAGCAAAAAAGCTTTATATAAACAAGGACATAATGCTAATGGAATGTAATGGACTAAAGTTCTTAAACTGTCATATTTCCCTACATAGACTCTCAGAAACTGTCTTCTAAATCTAGTAAGTCTAGCTACTTACTAAATGATCTAAATTACTCAAAAATATCTAAGTCATACATTTCAGGGTTTTCACAGAATTTCTCAGCTTTTTGCCAGAATTAGCTGATTTTCATACGAGTTTTCAATTCTAAATATTTCTCCCATAGGTGGCAGCACTTTAGCTGTTTTTTACCACCATGCTTTTCTTTCTTTCCTTTTTCAACTGGTAGTCACTGTTTATTTTTTGCTTTGACTTTCTTAAATACCACTCTTCCCCCTGTCTCTTTGATTTATGTTCCTTCTTGTTACTTACTGGATTGTAGAATAATTCATCTGGACTGATGTAGAATTGAATGTCCTGATTACATTCCTGACTCTGCTGCTTGCTTGTGTAGTTAAGTCCCTTTACTTCTCAGCCTGATTTTCTCATTTATAAAATGAGGGCATCCCTTAGATGCTCTGAAGCCCTTTCTACTTGTAGCATTCTATGAATCTGTGATCCCTCCAGGAACTAAGGAGGATTATACTACTCTAATAAAAAGCTGCTTTCATGAAATGTTTGTGACAGAACGAGAGTGATGCTGCTTGCTCTGATTTGAGCCAGACTAATTTCCTTTGTAGCATGACATGAGGAGAACTACTTTGCTTCTAAACAGTACCAGTGTATGTGAAGAATCTTGACTCAGTAGGACACCATCCCTTGCTCTCTAGAACAGCAGGTGCGATTGCTCGTGTTTTGTACACCAGGGTGTCAGAACTGGTTGAGAGGTGCCACAGCTCATTTGTAATGACTTACAAATTAACCTTCCTAATGTCTTCAAGGTTATTGCTATAGTTACAGTGCCGTCACTCAGATTTTGATAGGTGGGGTTAGAGCTAGACTGCAAGTGAGCATTAGCTGGCCCATGTTAGAGGATAGAAAACAGGCTGCAGACAGTGCTCTAGAAAACTTCAATGCAGAGTGCTGCTTCGTAGCGTTCCTTGTGCTGCTGGTGTCGAGACCGGTCTCCAGAATGGCCAGGTCACTTCAGATGGTTGAGATGTCCTCCCAGATATTTCCTACCTTGCATAAAAGCTAAAATACCTGGAAGGAATTTGTTAAAATGTGAATAGCCTACCCTGGAAATTAATCATAGTGGAGAATTCCTGAAATATTTCATTATTACATATGTTTTAGACCAAGCAGTGATTTAACTCTCTGCTATAAGCAGGGTTGGTGGGACATCAGCGTTTCTGCCCAGTGGTGTGTCATGTCTGCCTGTTGCCAGTCTAATCAGTCATGTTTGCAAGGCAAGCCAAACTAAGATGCTGAGAGAAGGAATCTCTGCTATGCTCCGTTCCAGTTACCTATCATATCTGTGGGTGTTTATGCATTCTCTTTATTTGTCTGTGTCCTTTTTAGACTGTATCTTCAAGTCTAACTGGCAGGAGAAACAGCATTATGCAGAGAACAGAAAAGATGGAACCCAGGCCAGGGTACAGTTGTCTCTAATGTTCCACCTCAGACTGTGTTAAGGTAACTTTCATGTTAAAAAGTTGCCTTGCCATTACCCACTGGGGGGTTGTTAGTCCATTTTCATAAAAAGGGAGCTATAATAAAAGTCTTTAATTACAGGATTGTCATGAAATAAGGATTAGAGTCCCTTGTTTTATTCCAGAGGACAGGAGACAACAGTGGGACAGAAGTCAAAGGAAGGGCACCACGTATACCTGCTAAGAATTCCATTTGCGAGATGAGCTGACTCATTAGGTTTGTCTGACAATTGTATTATTCAGCCTTTCTTGGGAAAAGTGCGTGCACAAACTAAGTAACATTTGTTAATAGCACTGAAGCAATTTCTACATTGAGCTGAAATGTGGGTAAATGACTTTTAAGGTCTCTTTCAGTTTTATGTTTGGAAATCTTTAGAAGCAATGTGGTAGTCTTCAAACTCTGTCATTCACAGCCCTTTATATTCAGTAAGTGTAGAGAATGAAACTTTTTTTTAAAAAAAAGATTATTTATTTATGCATACAAGCACTGGGGTACAGGCCAGAGGTGTGGGGGGGTGAGAGGATTCACCACAGAGAGCAGGGAGCAGAACAGGCAGATCAA
>JAGFMF010011645.1:5526880-5561150 GCA_019455555.1 Galemys pyrenaicus | reverse complement strand
TGCTGAGGGGAGCAGCGGGCACAGCAGGAGAGGTCTGCTGCACCATGTGGGTCCCCTCCCTGGCCAGCAGCAGGGATCGAACTTGTGCTGCAGTGACTGAGGTTTGCGACATAGTGCGTTGCTTAACCCACTGCGCCACCAGGGAGGCCCCTGAAACTTTTTTAAACTAAAGAATTTGATCTTTAGTTGACCAGGGGCCCGACCCGTGTCAGCGACTGAAACGTGAAACTGGAGTCATTCTTTTGAAGAAATCTGTAGGTAGTGACACAAATGTGATTATTATTGCTTTAAAAAGTAATATAGTACTCCCTTTTACTCTTCATTTATCAGTGGGATTCCATTTGCAGTAATTGTACACATTGTGTACAGTTTTACACCCAGTATTTTACTCAAGTGTGTTCATGGCCTTTCTAATCACTGTTAATGTCCACAAAATGCCAGAAGGGTAGTGGAGCAAATAGAGGTAAATTTGCTGTCATTTTATACTGCATCCTCCATTTCTTGTTTTGCTTCTTGATGCAGAATACAGAGGTAATTGTGAAATAGTTGGACCGTAGAAGGTTGAGTTAAAATTTTTTGGCAACTTGCAAGTAGTGTTTTATTTTTCTATTATTTGGTCTCTTTCCCAGTGCAGTTTGGCAGATGCTTTTTCCTCCTGCTTCTTAAAACTTAAAACTTTTTGTTTGGAGTACAATCTAAATCAACAACAGGCTTTTAATTTTCCTTCTTGCTTTTTTGGACAACTGCCTACTTTGTTGACAAAAATAAGTTCTGAATTAAAAGATATATTACAAGCTGCTCTTAACAAAACACCACCTGGAAGCCCATGAACCATCTGAAGATTTTGTGGGTAGTAAGAGGTGTGTGTGTGTGTGTGTGTGTGTGTGTGTGTGTGTGTGTGTGTGTGTGTGTAGTACTATTTGGACCTACTCAGCGTAGTTGGTGAAGGGTTTCTTAGCAGTTCTAAAAAATCACACCACAGGGTGGGGTGAAAAGGTGTAAAACAGCTTGATTTGAACCTCTTGTTGGATTTGAGGTGTAACGTGATCGTTTATCAACTGTAACTGTTTTAAGAGAGAGATCGATCAGGTGGTCAAGTGTTCTTGGAATAGCCCTTGGCCACTTAAAGTGGTCTCAATCTGTAGAGAGGATTCCATTCTCCTTTATTCCCCTGTTGGAGGAGCATTCTGAGCAGCCCTGGTACTAGATGTAACCAAAGAGAGTTCGAAGCCAAGTTGTTCAGTGTGGCCCTTTCCTAGCGTCTATTTATATTTTCTCAGACCTGAGAAGAATGTATATTTTATAAAGCATGTGTTTGTCTATTTGTTTGTTTACTGTAAAGTGTCTTCAATAAAGTCAAAAGACATACATTTTCTGGTCATCTTTTGCATAAAGCACAGAAGTGAAATGGTAAGTTTTTAAGTTTGTCTTTTTGGGATGTTCAAGTTCATCGCTGTACAGATTTCAGTGGGGGATGTTCTTGTGTATGGGGTGTCATGTGCTCCCTGGAGCCAGCCACAGGCCACCCCACTCAGGCCCCCTGTGTTCTTGACTTTCTCTGTGATGCACCATGGTGCCGGGTGCCTGACAGGACGGAAGCACAACACAATAGTTTGGTATAATCTGAGTGCTTTCTGCAGAGGGAAGAAATTGAAGTCAGCATTTTCTAATTTGACAAATCTTTGATTAACAAAACATTTGAAGAACGTCAGTTTTCTGGCCAACTTCATCACTGACCTCTTAGGAGCCATTTCTGTGAGGCACGTTCCACAGGCCTCTCATTTGAACCTTGCAGCATTCTTAAGATGTGGCTTGGGCAGGTCATTTAAATCTCCTCTCTAGTTTCTGGAAACTGACTTGATGGGATTATCACTTACGCAATGTCAAAAAAGCTTTTAGGCACTAAAACCAGCATTGGGATCCAGATTTTCTGACTCAGTCAGAATATTTCTCTCTGTGATATCTTTCAGTTCTGAACAGAGCAGCTTGTCTGTAGTCTTCATAAAGATTTAAAAACTCCCTGGATAGTAATTATTTCAAATGTGAAAATTTGCACTAGGATGTATACTGGAAGCTGATTTTTGCTGTTCTGACACAAAAACACAGTAATTTTATTAGGTAGGATGTATGAAAATGCCATGGTTTTACTGTTTTATATTTTGGAGTAAGATGTGCTAGGATCTAAGTAGTAATACCCTGTTGCATCATGAAAGGTATTTGTTCACACAGAAATACTTAGAAGCTTATAACCCAGTGCCGAAGCGATCTGCTACAAGACAAGTTGCCGTGGATCAATCTTTTTGTAAATATGAATGCAATGTGATACAATACACGTGAATTTTTAAAAAAAGCAAGATGTAAGCAGACAATGAAAATTATAAATTTGACAGAATGATCAAACAGCTATTAAAGTTTCTAAATGGATCCTGACTTCTAGGTGTTGTCATGGACCAGTGGCAAGTAGTTCGCAGATGGCACAGATGTGATCGAGGTTACGTCATCCTGAGGGTTGATCTCACTTCTGGAGGTTCCTTTTAATCCTGTTAGTGTGGAATGGTTGCAGTAGAACTGGCTTCTGTCTAGAGGCTTGACTGGATGCAACAACTAAGACAACTTTTCAGCACATGCACCTTCCCGAGTTGAAGCTCCTCGGGTCCTTCTAGCATGCCATCTGTTTTCTATCCCTGCTCTCATTCTGGCCAGTGCTTTCTGAAATGGACTGCCCGTGACTAAGGGGAAAATGCCAGGAGACAGGTAAGAGGAGAGGAACTGTGTGGCTTATCACGTGGGGAGGGAGTTGGTCTCATGCTGTGCAGTCTGCGGGGAATCTTAGTAGGGCTTTAGTGGGGTGGCTTCATCAGCTGTCTCCTCTGTCCAGTCAGTTGTTCTTGAACTCACTAGGGCAGATTTATCACTTAATTTAGTTCACAGACCATCACCAAGGTTAGTTGCCAGTGCACTTGGACAAAAAGAGGCAAGTACAAAGCATTAATCACAGTTACTTCTAGAAAGAAACAATGCGATAATAGCAAATACATTTGCCTTCCCCTTTCTGATAATGTTGAAGACTTCACACACATGCTTAGCACTTTATCCTCACTACAATCCCTTGAGGAAGATACTCCTGTTTCATAGGTGATGAAACAGGTTAAGCAACTTGCCCAAATTCCCTTCATTAGCAAATAGTAGAATCAAGAGTTGAAGTACTCTGATTTCAAAGCACAAGATTTTCCTCTACTGCGAAGGAAAAATGGGAGCTTTCATCAAGTCCCTATTTTTTGGCCATCAGTCTTTGTTCTGGGATAAATTGAGTGCCTTCCAAATTCTTGTTTCGGGGCTATAACCTCCAGTACCTCAGAAGGTGACTATAGTTGGAGATAAGCCCTTTAATGACCTAAGTTACTGTGAGATCTAATATGACCTGTCATTTTAAGAGAAATCCTAAACCCCAGACATGAGTATGCTTAAGAAAGACCACGTGGGCCCCAGCAAGCAGCTTGCTCCCCAAAAACCAAGGAGAAGTTTCAGAAGAAACCCAACCTGCCAATGCATTGATCTCGAACTGCAGCCTCCAGAGCTGTACCCAGGCTCTGGCATGTAGGACAGCCTGCGCAAACAAACGGTGTTTGCGTAGCAGCCAGGTTGGTGGGATTTCTTTGTAGCTCAGACTCCATGACCCACCCGAGGTCACATGCTTCTCCTACTGGGCCCTGCTGGCCTCTGATCCCAGCGGGTGCTTTATGGACTGAAAACACTATAGAAATGAAGCTTCCCGCACGGGTCGCCATGCTTGCAGCTCTGCCTGAGTGCGCACCCCAGCCCTCCCCAGTCAGGCTCACACAAAAGGCCTACAGCCTGGGGCTGTGCGCCAGCACACAAGGGGCTGATGCATCTCCAACATAAGTGATTCTAGGTCGAGTGCATCCGGGAACAAAGAAGTGAGGTATTTGGAGCACTCAAGAGTAAGTGCTTTCCAGCTCTTAATCTAAGGAGAAACCCGATTTTAAAATTAATAAGTAGAATTCCATTTGTGAAATGACTGGCTACTTTTGAGCTACATGCCAGATCAAGTAGTTTAATTTTGTGTCCTTTTTAAATGCTCCATCAAAGCCAATGCGAATTCCTCTGTCTCAGAAACAATAGGCATGCGGCTCAGTTTGGCAGTGAGAGAGGCTAGCGTGAATTATTTATGCTTGGCGAGCTGCAGAGACAAGTGCACGCACGTGTGTTCCCTGCCAGAGACAGCAAGTGCAGGGGAGACGATTGTCAGACGGTGAATGACTGCCGCTTCTAGGACCCCGTTCTTTATAAATGTGGCCTGGGGCTGCTCAGGGGCCACACGGATGTGCTCTCACTGAAAAAACATTTACAGGTTAAGATTCTAGTGTGTAATGAGAATGTTTTACTTTCAGAGAAGCACAAGATCACAATAAATGGCAGATGTAGAGAAAAGGCAATGCATCACGTTGGCAGGATTTTGCCTCCTGGGTGCCACTCCTTTTTCTAGACCACAGACGCCATCTCACCTGCCAAAGAGCCACTTGAGTGTGAAAGATTTTCATACCCAGTGTGGTATGAAGTTTGAAGCGCTCCCTCCTCCTCAAAGTCCCCGTGCTGCTTCCTTTGGGCAGGCTTCATCAGAAACAGCCTTAGGAACTGACTGATTACTTTCCTCCGCTAAGGAAGGGGATTTAAAAAATATATTTAAATTATTTATGCATATAAGAACTGCAGTACAGGTCAGAAGTGCACAGGGATGAGAGGATTCACCAGAGACAGAGTGGGAGCAGAATAGTCAGATCTACTGAAATACACTGCTGAGGGGAGCAGCAGGTGAAGCAGGAGAGGTCTGCTGTGCCATGTGAGTCAACTCTGGTTGGGGATTGAACTCGGGTGTCAGTGGCTGCCTATAGCTCATGGAGCTGAGACTTCAACCCCTGTACTACTAGGGAGGCCGTAAGGAAAGGGGTTTTGTAAAGAGAACACCAAACTTCGAGAGGACTGGTTCATTTTTGCCCGGAAGCCCTTTCTTGTATCAAAGATCTGATTCAAGGCTTGTTAGTGAAATGATTATTGGGGGTGGTGAAAGAATTTAAGAACAGTATAGAATTTCTCCCTGTGGCTCTTAGGCATTTGGGCTGTTAGAATACCTTTGGTTTAGAAAACAAAACTGTTCTTTTTTCTCTCTGTCGCTGCTCAACTTCCAGTCCTGAATGTTTCCTTCATTATTGGTGTTTCTACTCTTCCCTCACCCCCCAGTAAAAGGGTCTGGGCAGAAGCAGCAAGAAACTAAACTCCCAAGCCCCCAATCTGCCACCTGCGACGCAAGTCCCCTTGTGAGCTCGCAGGTTTCTGCAGGGACAAGACTCCCTGCGGCCAGCTGAAGTTTCCTTTGCGCCTCCCTGGGGCCCTGCTCATGATATGGTCTTAAAAGTCAGTGGTTCAGGGCCCTGCGCTGGGGGTAGATCAGAACTGCCGCCATCCCTTACAGATGGAGCAATTGAAGCCAGGCCCTTAGGTGCTTCCCCCCATGTCTGTCAGGTAGAAACAGGCCTGTTGTGTGTGGGTGCTGAGACTTAGATGACCTGCCGTCTATGAAGACTAAGCACAGGGCCTGGCACGTGGACACAGTACCCGCTGGCTGACAGGCGTGGGCACTCCGAATGCAGCTCCAACTTCCCTCCCCGGAACAGCTCAAGAGGGGGGTGTCAGCATTTCCCCACAAAGTCATTTCAGGGGTAGCCCTGGAGATTTGGGTTCCTAGCTGGATTTTATATAGAGAAAAGATATGATCTCTTGAAACTACTAATAAGAAAGTGCACTCAGCTAGGAGTCACTGGACTGTGATTTTGACCCATTGTGCACCGACTATGTGCTGTCCTGGGATGTCCTTGACTGCGGGGCTGGAGGTCATCTGCCAGGAGAGCACTTGAGCCGTCCTCAGAGGCCCCCAGAGGCCCCTTCAGCCCAAAATGCCATGGGCATCTTCACCGCTGACCCCACCGTTTTTACTTTTTCCATTCATTTGTGGGTTAACTCATGTTATCTGAAGAATAATTACAAACACTTGCTGGGATTTTATAGCCAAAGAGTCCGTCAGTATAAGAATGTCTAGCCAAAAAACACAATGTATAGACAAAGAATCTTCAATTTAAGGAGTGAAGAGGGAAACTCAGAAGAATCTTGTTTAATTGGGAAGCTTTGAGCCTCCCAGAAAGTGCATAAGAACAATCATTATTCCTGCAAGAGAGTCATCCTGTTCTACAAACGCCACTTTCCAGTCCTAATGATTGTGTAAGAGTTCTTGCAACAATTTTTGGCTTCTCAGAATTGCTTCTCAGAACATTCTCTTTAGTACTTAACATGTCAGCTGCAGCCAGGAGAAGGTGGCAGGGGGGAAACTGGAACCAGAACACTTGAGTTCAAATCTTGGTTGCTTTGCTTCAGCAAATCTCTCAATTTCTTTTTGTCTCCATTTCCTTCTCTGCAGATAGCAGTGATGATAATATGCAGCTCAAGATCTGACTTCAAGATGGCTGTGAGTACTAAGTGGAATTCTTTTAGGGAGGAGCAAACACTTCAGTTTTTGTAAATCCAGTTTGTTTGGGTAAAGGAAACAGCAGCTTCACTTCCTCCAGGCCCCTTTGCCCGTAGTCGGTGGACTGCACTTAGTTCCTAGGAAATAGCTGTGGTGTCAGGGGAGGCCCAAGTTCCCTGACCAACCCCCCCACCCCCTTACATACTGCCCCCTTGGGCTGGCTCCTGAGGACTAGGGGTGGCAGGAAGTGGTCAGGTGAAGCTACATGGCACGGAAGTAGGTGGGCTCTGGGGGTTCTTGCTTTTCTGGCCTTGGCTTGCACCCAGGGACTTGGAAGGAGATGCGTGCAGGAAGGACACATACAGACACTTGAGACATGGGTGAGAGACTCGTGGGAAGGCTGTCCTTGCCAGAGACAATCATTATTTTGACTTAACCCCTAGGCCACCAGGGAGACCCCCAAGAGTCCCAACTTTTGGGGCAGGAGAAGAAGAACAGATGGCTTATGGTCTGGAAGGCAGGGCAAACTAGAGAGCTGTCTTGACAAACTTACTCTTTGGATCTAGGTTTTAGAGTATGTAGCAATGATCTCTCACACTGGTCGTGGCTTTGATGGAAATCCTGCCTGTGAAACCCTGACTCAGCAAAAGACGGGAGACGGCTTTGACTGTGTGGTGACTGGTGATGAAGCTTGTGTGTTCTCTTAAGGAACTTCCCTAGTTGTTTTCTTGTTCTTGGAACACCTTTATTAGCTCTCCCTCCGCGCATGCACATTTTGAAACTGACTCGGTAACCTTCGTTTGGCCTGGAGCTGGCCGCTAGGTGGCGCTTGAGTACCGAGAATGGCGGTGGTGGCGTCACCTTGGCCACCGTGTCTGGGGACCTCGTTATATAAGGGGATTCTTGGGAATAGGACTTCACGGGCACACAATAGAGGAAAACCTGGCCTTTGTCACCGATTAAGCTGAGATCCTGAAAAGTTCAGGGGGCGGTTTAAGGCTGTAAAAGTGTCTCGTCACAGCAACCTAACACAGACTTAGGTTCCTGCCAGGGGACAGCCCACAGCGTTGGGCCAGAGCAGCAAGGTTTGGATTTCGCCTTCTGGGAGAGACAACCTAGAAATTCAGACGTTGTCCCTACGTCCAGAAGGCTTGATCCAGGCCGGCACTTGGCCCCAGGCGGGGAGCCGGTTACCAGCCCCTAGACACCACAGCCAGCTCCTAGAGAGAAATCCTCCCCTCCTCCTCCCCACACTTCTTTCTCTCCCTCTGTTATTTATTTACAAAGCACTTGCCCCTGTGTGAGCTCATATGTTGCTCACCAATTCCCAGGGAGGAGGGGCAGGGTGGGGCTCCCGGCTCCATGGGCCACTGAGGACACAGCACATCACAAAGATCTCTTTCTGGGTCTCTCCTTCCCAGCATTAAATAGATTTCCTTAGGGGTAACTACTGAACTCAGCTGAGTGATTCCAGGGCTTAGCCCACTGTGCTTGTCAGGGATGGAAAATTCTAGAAGTTCCGGCTTGAGGCTCCTAGGGCCAGAGATTGCTGCACTAGGCGCTGATTACATCACAGGTTTTCTAGTCAAAAATAGCTTGCAGGGCTTGGGGACCCCGTGGGTGTCACTCACGTCGGGCGCTCAAGCACTGGAAAGTCTCCTCTGGGTCGGGCACCTGAACCCCAGTCTGCTGTCTGTGAGAGGGACTAGAACAGCCGTGCGTGGGTCTGGGGAGTGCCTGGCCTTTGTGAGGCATTCCTTAAAGGCTCTGGAGTTTCCCATCTGCAAAACCCTTCGTCTTCTTTTAATTGAGGTAACACTGGTTTAGCACACTGTTTTAGAAGCACAGGTTCACACCTCTTCAGATGTATGTTAGCCACGATTAGTCCACTGGGCTCTCTCTACCCTTTGTGCCTACCCTCTCCCCAAACCTTTCTACCTTTAGCTGGTAGTTTTAGAGCAAAAAGCACCATTCAGTTACTACCCACACCACCCCTTTCTGATTCATGAATGAGCATTTTTTCCTTTGTTGTTTAATTGTATCTATTTCTAGTAGTTTAGGACCCTGAAATGAGAGGGCCTAGGTTCAAATTCCAATACCACTGTGCAGATGCTGCTCTTGGGAAGTCAATTAACCTCTCTGAGCCTCTGTTTGATACTTCACATCTGTTGAATGATGATGTTAAGAGTTACTCATAGCATGATTTGGGGGATTGAGGGAGAGAAAAGAATAGAATAGTGAGAATGATCTTGTCAGTAGGTAAAAGCTAGGAGGTGTTCCCTGATCTCTGCATTATCCTACATTTGAGAACTGGTTTCTGTTCACTCTAACAGGACTCTTCATGATTTTGTAGAATTCCCTGGAATCTCCCTCTTTTAGCTGTCAGACTCGATTTTTTTCTCTCATTAAGTTATAGCTCTTTTCTGCTGGTGGGAATGCAAGCTGGTCCAACCATTATGGAAAGCAGTATGGTGGTTCCTCAATCTACTAAGAATGGAACTTCCATATGATCCAGCAATTCCACTCCTAGGAATATACCCAAAAGACACAAATACACTGATTCAAAAGAATACCTGCACCCCTATGTTTATAGCAGCACTCTTTATAATCAGTAAGACCTGGAAACAACCTAAATGCCCAAAAACACATGAGTGGATTGGGAAGCTATGGTACATATACACGATGACATGATGGAATACTATTCAGCAATCAAAAATGAAAAACTAGACACATTCACAGAAACATGGATGGAACTGGAAGGGATTATGTTCAGTGAAGTAAGTCAGAAGGCAAAAGAAAAATACCAGATGGTTCCTCCCCTAGGAGGAATATAAGGGAACCGAATAAGGATCAAGGAAAGGAATAAGAACAATAATAATAATAATAACAATAAAGACAAAAACCGAAATGAAAAGACAAGGACAAATTGGGGACATTTGGTGGGGAGGGAAGAGGGGGAAGGTTAGGGCAGACGGGAGCATGGGGGACTGAGGTGATGGTGCACTGGTGATTTGGTGATGGGGAATACATGGGGATTACAATTGATCTCAAATATATATAAATAAAAAAAGTTAAAAAAAAAGTTATAGCTCTTTTGAGGCCTAAGGAAGAGAAGAAACTCAAAATGTAGTTTTCCCTATTGATTACATCAGCAACATTATCTTTGTTTCATATACAAACTCCCCTGGTGGCCCAATCAGAGTTCAAGGACTTTCTTTTTTTACAATAGTACTCATTACAGGGCACAGAGTAGGTGTTTAACAAGTGTTTATGGCAGGCAGGAAGGAGAACAGTAATGGAGGAATGGAGGAAAGATGATAAAGCACAAAGGGTAACATTAGTTAATATGGACAAGGGCCCCATGGAATTCACACTTCTTCTCTAAGACTTACTGACCAAGTAATGGAAATCACCAAGGAAATGCGATCAGCTTGGAGGAGAAGGAGGGGGAGGAGGAGACAGAAGAAACTGGAGCAACCCATTATCTGACTGAAGATACCAGTCTTCCCATTGCACATGTTCCATCAGCTCCCGCCAAGTTGAAAACTCTGCTGCTACTTGGGGACATCAAGTAGGCGTCTCTAATTGCGGTCTTCCCTAGGGACTAGCCTTTCTAAGGGTAGTTTGACACATGTTTTGTAGCCTCCTGGATGCTCTTCTTTATGGCTTGAGATCAGACACTTCAGTGGGTTTTGGCAGCAGAAAGAGATTCAAGGTGGACAATGGTCTAGGACCGTTCTTAGCAGAAGCTTTTCTGACCTTGGCTGTCTTATTCCAGTTCTTATGCCAAATTAGACATCTAAGAGATCTTCACCCCCAACCCAGCTTCTCCAGCCTGAAAGGCTTAGAATAGAGAGACTGTAACTAGAGACACTCTAGTTAAAAGTTCCATAAGGGGTGACATTGAAACTCAACAGGGCTTGTCTAGTGACCGCATTAACTATTTAGTTAACCAGGTCATGGGCAGTAAGTAGGACTGTCTCAGCTGGCCTGCCAGCCCTGACTGATGGAGAATGCTGAAGGATTCTGACTCTGAACCCTCACACCTGAGGAGCAAGTGCAGTGGTCACCAACAGCGAGTCACAGATGCAGGACAGGGAGTAGGAGATGTGGAGCGACTTGGGAAAAAAAAGATGGTTAAGTGGTCAGCTATGTCCATTATAGTAAATCATGACAGACTTCGAGTAATCTGACTCTTGGAGAAAACTTAGTGCCATCTCTGGGTTGGTGTTTGGGGCCTGGGCAGATCCTGGAATAGAGAGGCAAGTCATTGGCAAGCAGAGGGAAGAGCAGAGTTAGTGTTTCCCAGGCTGAATTCCATGAGTCACTTAGTATCCATGAGATGTTCCTGGTATTTAGTCAGGAAAGATTTGGTCAGGCAGTGGTGGGGAGAGGGAACGCCTTGGTGTTCCAGATTGAAAAATGCTCAAAAATATTCAAGAAATTTTGCTGCTGCCCAAGGTGGGCCAAAGTAGGTTATGAGACAGAGAGATAAGCTATGAAAGCAAAAATGTAGGCAGGAGGCCTCCTTGGTGACGCAGTGGGTTGAGCACCACCCTGGGAAGCATCCCAGCACATCAGTGGGAGTTCGATCCCCGGGGCTGGGAGGGGACCCACATGGCACAGCAGACCTCTCCCGCCTTGCCCACTGCTCCCCTCAGCAGTGTATTTTGCTTGATCTGCTCCCCACTCTTTGGTGAATCCTCTCATTTCCCACGACTCTGGCCTGTAGCCCAGCTCTTGAATGCATAAATAAATAAAAATCTTAAAAATAAAAAGTAGGAAGGTTCAGCTTTTAAAAGGACTTGAATGACAGGGCGAGGGTTTGGGTTTTGATTGGGAGTCAGGTAGGACTGTGGAGCCCTGAAACAATCAGGGCTGGGTTTAGGAAGAGAACAGTCCATACCACGAGGGAAAGACTGAAGAGAGCAGAGATCGCAGCTTAGCTGTTTTGGAAGCTGTTTTATGGAGCACGCCAGTGGTATTAACAGACTAAACTGGGACGGTGGCAATGGGAACGGAAAGGAAGGGCCAAGGTCAAGAACCGCCCCACTGCTCCTGTTGTCAGGACCAGGCTGATTCAAGTGCACTCAAGTTCGTGAAGGGTGTGCTCTAGGCCCTTCGTGCCCTCAGAACAAGGCCTGCAGAGAGGGTGCGTGACTGTGATAGAGCATCTGATTAGATGGGAAGTAGAAGCGCCACTTGGGGATGTTTATGCCCTAGCGGAGCAGGAAAGCCCTGGCACGGCTCTTCTGGAGCTCTCTCATCTGCCCTGAACGCACATGGCCACTTGAAATCCCATTCCGCTCCATGAGTCTATAATTTTTCTTCGCGTGACTGTTGGCGGGGACGTGGAGCTCACCTCGTCAGTCACTTTCAAACCTGCTTAAACAAAGAAACAAATCTCTTCCAAGGAGCTCATTAAAATGCAGGTTCTCAGTCTCAGTGACTTGGATAAAGTCAGCAGGTCCTGGGCATGTGTATTTTATAACACCCCACAGTGATTCCCACAGAGTCAATTTTAGGAATTAATTAGGCCCACCACTTTATTTTTTAAATTAAATTATTTATACATATTTGACATCAATTGTAGTCCCCATGGATTTCCCACCATTTCACCAGTGCACCATCACCTCAGTCCCTTGTGCTCTTTCTGCCTTCAACCAGTCCCTCTCCCCAGCCCCACCACAAAGTGCCTTTGATTTGTCTTTGTATTTTTGTTCTTGTTGTATTATGGGTTTTTTTTGATTGTTATTGTTTTTTCCCTTGAGCCCTTTTTTGGTTCCTTTATATTCGTCCTAAAAGTGAAACCATCCAGTATTTTTTTCTCTTGCTTTTTGACTTATTTCACTGAGCATAATCCCTTCTAGTTCCATCTGTGTTTCTATAAATGTCCCTAGTTTCTCATTTTTGATTGCTGAATAATATTTCATTGTGTATATGTACTACATCTTCTTGATCTAGTCATCTAATTTTGGGCATTTGGGTTGTTTCCAGGTCTTACCAATTATAAATAGTGCTGCAATGAACATAGGGGTGCAGGTATTCTATTTTTTTTAAAGATTTATTTATTTATGCATACAAGAGCTGGGGTACAGGCCAGAGTCCAGGGAGGTGAGACGATTCACCAGAGACAGAGCGTGGAGCAGAACAGGCAGACTGACTGAAACACACTGCTGAGGGGAGCAGCGGGTGAGGCAGGAGAGGTCTGCTACACCATGTGGGTCCCCTCCCTTGGCCGGTGGCATGAATTGAACTCGTGCTGCAGTGGTTGTGGTTTGCTTCATAGTGCATTGCTTAATGCACTGCGCCACCTGGGAGGCCCGGGTGCAGGTATCTTTTGGATCGGTATTTCTGTGCCCTTTGTAGCCCCACCACTTCATTATATAAGTGAGTAAAGTCACACCCAGATTGGAACAAGCACTTGCCCAAGGTCACATTGACAAGGGCACCAATTAATGGCAGGACTGGGACTAGAAGCCCATGCTCAGGGCCCCTCCGGTATATCAGGAACTAAGACTTGGCTCCATTGCTTGACTGTAGGCTGAGTGTTACACAGTGATCGTTAAGATTCAGAACCCTTTTCCTGTCATCCTTCACTCCAAGCCCTTCAAGGAGAGCTGTTGCTTGAGTCTAGAATATACATAGGAGAGATGTTGGAAGCTTCCAGAATAGCAGCTAACACTGCATGCCAGACACTGCTTTAAGTATGTTACATGCAAAGCTCTTCATCATCACCATAGCCCATGAAGTCAATATTATCTCCATTGTACCAGAGAAGAGACTGGGGCAAAGTGTGGTTAACAGGGCAAGGAGTTGTTTTCACCAAGTTGCATTCTGGTTTCTGTCTTCCTTTGCTTTGGGGCTTTCTGACCTCTCCCTCCTTTATTCAACATGCTCAGAGTTGGCCCTGGGGGAGCCCTTCAGAACTGAGCAATGGAGGCATTTGGCTCCAGAATCTTCCCTAGTGCCAGCCTTCATGATCAGCTTCCCTTTACTGAGGGCTGGAGCCAGAGCTGGGCCATCAGGACTGGTTAGACAGCTGGCAGTGCGAGCTGGTGACCAGCCTGCCAGCTAGCCTGGCAGGGGAGAGGCTGCCTTTCCTGCCAGCTCGACATGCAGCTAGCAGGGTGGGCATCCTCTCTCCCCGCTTGCTTCCCTCCCTTACTCCTCCCTCTGTCCATCCCCTCCTTCCTGCTTTCCTGTTTTGCTACCAGGGTGATGTGCCTTTGTGAGATGGGTTTGGTAGTGTTGCCTCCTCTTCAGTCTGGGGAGTTGTTTGTTAAGGAGAGAAGTTAAATCTTTGAATGTTTGGTGGAATTTAGTGTTTGGTGAGCCTCTCTGGTCCTGGACTTTCCTTTTTTGATTATTGCTTCAATGTCCTTACCATTAACTGGTCCATTCAGATATTCTGTTTCTTCCTGATTCTATCTTAGAAGATTTATGATTCTAGGAATTTCTCCATTTCTTCTATTTTGTTGAAACTGTGGGTTTGTGATTATTCACAGTAATCACTTATGATCCTATGTATTTCTGTTGTTTTCCTTCACTGTAATTTCTCCTCTTTCAATTCTGATTTATTTGTGCTCTCTTTTTTTTCTTGGTGAATCTAGCTGAAGGCTTGTCCATTTTGTTTCTTTACAAAGAAGCAGGTTTTCGTCTCATTGATCTTTTCTATCTCCTCTTTGGTCTCAATTTCATTTATTTCCACTCTGATCTGTGTGATTTCCTTCCTTCTACTAACTTTGGGCTTCATATATTCTTTTTTTTAAGTTTCTTTCGGTGTACTGTTAGGTTTTTTCTTTGATATCTTTCTTTTTTCTGTATATATCTATTAAGTTTATCTGGTTTAATGTGTCATTTGCAGCTGATATTTCCATATAATTTTCTGTCTGGATGGTCAGTGGGGATATTAATGTTACCTACTGTCAGTTTCTCCCTTTAGGTTTGTTAATATTTGTTTCTCCCTTTAGGTTTGTTAATATTTGTTTCTCCCTTTAGGTTTGTTTATATTTGTTTTCTGTAATTAGGTGCTTATATGTTTGTTGCATAAATATTCACAATTATTATATCCTCTCATTGCATTGATTTCTGTATCAATATGTAATGTTTTATTTGTCTTCCACTACAGTATTTGTTTTACAGTCTATTTTAGCTGATAAAGTATGGCTATATCAGCTTTCTTTTTGTTCCTGTTTGCATGGAATGAATATTTCTATTCCTTTCTTTGACTCTGAGTATATCTTTATATGCAAAGTGACCTCTTACAGGCAGTCTATAGATGAATCTTGCTTTTTAAAATCTATTCAGCCATTCCGTTTAAGTGGGAGAAGTTAGTCCATATGTTACAGGGCAACCCTAAAATAAAGTGGGTTTGCCTGACTGGGTCCTCACCCACGCACTAGAATGGCACTTATAATGCCCCAACTGCAGGCACACACAACAAAGGTTAATAAAGGGTTTTGTTTACAAGAGAAGGGGAAATAGCGTAGTGAATAACACAAGGGGAAGAGAGGGATACTGATCTGTAAATATCTTACCAGTTCCTCGGAGCTGGAACCCAACGGCAGGCTGAGAGCTGGCTCCCAAGTTAAAAAAAGGGAGCCCCTAAGGCCCACACGTCTGCTTTTATATTCAGCCTGGCTGCTCAACTCCACCCTCAGGTCCCAGTGATCTGCTCTTCGATAATGACCTTATGGGATTTGTAGTTCTTGGATCTTGTAGGTCTGGAATGGGCGTCTAAGTCCATAACCTATTTGTGTAATCCATTCAGGAGGGTCTTCCCCCCCCTAACACATATACATTTAAAGTGATTATTGATAGGGTTGTATTTACTGTCATGTGGTTGTTTTTTTTGGATTTTTAAAAAAGATTTATTTATTTATGCATACAAGAACTGGGGTACAGGCCAGAGTCGTGGGAAATGAGAGGATTCACCAGAGACAGAGTGGGGAGCAGAACAGGCAGACCAACTGAAATACACTGCTGAGGGGAGCAGTGGGCGAGGCAGGAGAGGTCTGCTGTGCCATGTGGGTCCCCTCCTTGGTCGGGGATTGAACTCGTACTGCTCTGCCATGGATACATCACAGAGCGGTGCTCAACCCACTGCGTCACCAGGGAGTCCCTTTTTCTGGATGTTTTTATACTGCCTCTCTGTCTCTTTCTTCTTCTCTTCCCTGTGGTTTGATAATTTTCTTTGGTGTGAAATTTAGATTCCTGTCTCATTTTATTTTGTATATACCTTGTTTGGAACTCCCTGTTAAACCTGGATGTCTGTTTCCTTTCCCAGGGGGTTTGCAGTCATTATTCCTTCAAATAAGGCTCCCACCCTATTCTCTCTTTCTTCTTCTCTGGAACCCCACTTGATGTTGTCGCATAATCCCTTAAGGTGCCTTCAGTTTTGAAAATCTTTTTCCCTTTCGTTGCTCTATTTGAGAGAGCCTCATGGCCTGGAGCTTGGTTATCCATTCTTTGCATCATCAGTGCTGCCGTTGAAGCCTCTATCACGTTTTCATTTAGTCATTGTATTCTTCAACTCTGTGTCTTCTGTTTTGTTCATATTTTCTCTCTCTTTCTGAAGTCCTCAATCCGCCCAAACTTTCTTCTCCCAAGTTCAGTGAGAATTTTTATGACTATTACTTTGAATTCTTTTTCTGGTACATTGCTTATCTCTTTTTCACTAAAGTCTTTTTTTTTTTTTTTGAGGTTTTATCTTGCTCTTTCCTTTGAAATTATTCCTCTGTTTCTTTACCTTGCTCGGCTCTGTTGTCTATGTATTAGGTAAAACAGCTGCCTCTCCCACAGTCTTGGGACAGAATGGCCTGGCATGGGTCTTGCATCTTAACATTCAGCCTCGCCCTATGTCTTGGTTCTCTCAAAACTTTGTGGTCATCTGGGCAGCCGTCTCTGTTCTTGAGTGGCCTTCATTGTTGAGGGTGTGCCAAAACCTGTCAGTGCCCCAAGGGGAGGACCTCTTTAAGAACCTAGTTTCAAGCAGCATCAGGCCTCCAGCTGTCAGCCTTTGAGGTGTGCCCATGTGGGCCTCCCTGGTGGTGCAGTGGGCTGAGCGCTGCGCTGTGAAGCATCTGCAGCCACCACAGCACAAGTTTAATCCCTGGCCAGGGAGCTGACCCACAGGGTACCACAGACCTCTCCTGCCTCACCCACTGCTCCCCTCAGCAGTGTATTTCAGTCAATCCACCTGTTCTGCTCCCCACTCTGTCTCTGGTGAATCCTCTCACCTCCCATGCCTCTGGCCTGTACCCCAGTTCTTAAAAAAAAAAAGAAAGTAAGGTGTGCCCACATGTATGGGCCTGCGGGCTTGCGGTCACCAGCCTCGCTGGCCTTCACACACTGGCGCTGTGGAGACGTTCTCTGGGGACAGCTGCAAGGATGAGGACTCTAGATGGTGTGTAATCTGCTTTGTGGGAAATACTTTGAGAGCTGTAGAGAAACTGAGGGGGAGCTCAAAGATAGTGCTCCATGGTCCACGTCCCTGAGAGCCGCTCTAGCTTCAGCAATGCCCGGTGCGGCCAGCTCTGTGGGCGGGGCCAGCTCTGTAGGAGGGGCCAGCTCTGTGGGCGGGGTCAGCTCTGTGGGCGGGGCCAGTGCTGGGGTTGCTGCCAGGGAGCAGTGAGTGAGCAGTGGTGAGCTGACGGGTGTCACAATGAGGTTCTGCATCCTCGATCTGCCTCCAAAATGCCTCCAATGGATCGTGTCCATAGCAGGCATTCCAGAGGTCATGACCTGGCACTCTTGTAGCCTGAGAGTAGAAACTTTACCAGGAAAGATTGCTGAAGGCCAAGACCAAAAAGAGGAAGCCCTCATGTCCAGTCTTATTGTGGGTCCAAAGAGGAGCAAGGGCTGCAGAGGACTGTGGCCTCTAAGAGCAGCTTCCTCGCATCTGCCCAGCTTATCTAAACTAATGCTCCAGCCACCGCTGGACCCTCCCCTCTCCTCCCTGGGGAGGGAGGGGTCTTATTTCCATTGCACCCCAGCACCCAGTGCACTGTCGCCCCTAATCCTTACAGCCAGAGCACCGCTTTTGGAAGAAGGTGCTTTCGTAGAAGGACACCACACAGGCCAGGCCAGGCCTAGGGAGGTGCAGGGGTGTCCTCAAGAGGCCTGTATGGGGCTCATCCAGGCCTGAGTTACATTTGTCTCCTCCCCAGTACCTGGCACAAGGCTTTGCCGGGACTCACTGTCAGCGGTTATTTGTTGGATGGAATAAATGCATCATGCTCATCTCAGGCAGATTGAAACCACCTCTACAGATGGACCCAGGCGGCGGCGGCAGCCTGCTCCGTGGCAGAGATGCAGGTTACGTGTTGGTCTCTGCAGGCTGCATGGCTGATGGGCTTACCGGCTCCTTCTGCACCTGGCTGAGTGGTGAGCCCCGCCCCTTGCCTGTACACGTCAGCCTTTCCACTTCCCAGCCACACGCACTCTGGGCTAGAACATCCTTAAGGCAAGGGACTATTAGTGAATTAAGCCGAGACTTATTCAGGTCTATTCTGTGCCAAATTGTGGGCCAAGTATTGAGACGCAGCAATTAACAAGAAATTCATGGTCCCTGCTAGTTGGGAATAGAGATTTTGAAGTAGTAGCTCTAAGCGGGGTGTAGGTAATGATGGAGGACATAGAACGGAATGTGTTACTTTTATTACTGCTATATAGAAATACTAGAAAGTCAATGGATACATTTCTCATCTTAGAAGGCGCATTTTCATCTCATTCCTCAGTGCTGATCCTGCCCAAGGGCAAAGGTGGCAGTTATGTGCATGGCCTGATTTGGGGACAGCTGTCAGTACATCCACCCCAAAGGTCTGGCCCTATGGCTTATTATGACATAGTTAGAAGAATAATGGAATTTTGGAAGAGATTTTTTTAAAGCATATTTTTCTTTTCATTCATTTTTTAAAAATTGGCTTTTGAAGTTGGTGTCTTCCTGTGAAGTCTGAGAAAATGACAGTCCCCCAAAGGGCAAGCATCTACACAAGGGGCAGGCTAAGGGGGGACAGGCCCACTCGAGGTGCTGAAGTAGCAAACTTAGCAAGGCTGGAACAAGGGCAAGCACAGTGAAGTGTGGAGCCTGGAGAAGGGAGACGGGGAGGAGAGAGAGGCTGAGTTGTAATGGTCTTTGGTTGGGTCCCAGATTGTTCTGGAAGGGAGGTAAGGGCTCCTCTTCTGCCTTTCTCACTATCTCTATTTTTCCTTCTTTCTGTATTCCCTCTCCTGTTTCTTCGGTAAGATCTTAGAGGCACTGAAAGTGATAGGTAGCCACACCGGAAGGATTCACTTGGATATTGTAGGGTCAGAACTATCAGGTCTTTCCACCCTCCCACCACTGATGATGGACACCTGCGCTGCTGGGAGCATTCCAGGGTGGGCATGCGCAAGTGGGTGCACCTGTGTTGGACGTGGGCTTAAATGGGCGGCGTCATGAGAACCGACAGTATTGACGAGCGGCAGCACTAGAAAGCAGCCGAGAGGGTGAGATGCGCTGGGGGCTTGGAGGCCTGCCAGCCTCCCGGCCTCCCGGCCTCCTGGTCTCCTGGTCTCCCGGTCTCCCGGCACCCCTGCCTGCCATGTGCCTGGCCACCTCTACTAATAAAGCATGAAGAGCCACCGAGGGATCCAAGACTCCTTCCTTGACCCGTCTGCCCAGAACCATCCCGAACCTTGCTCCTGTGCCATCCTTCCCGGCCGCTACAGATATAAATTCCATGAGAACAAGAAAACAAATCTACTCCTCACAGCGGACTCCATGCCCAGAGTACTGCCTGGCACATAATAGAGGCTCAGTAAGTACTTGTTAAAATCATAAATGAATATGGACAAAAGAATAGTAGTTGAGAAAAAAATAATTCCATGTCATATGTAGTTCAGGCTCCTAGCTCTTTACTCATTGCTGTATATACACCCATCTGCTTTGCCATTTGGTTTCCTCTCACAGGGTAGGGGAAGATACTTCCCTGCCCCTTTGGCATTGGCATGACCATGAGCTTTGCTTTGACCAATGGGATGTTAGTGGATATGAGGCCAGCAAAGCCTTAAATGTGGTTGGGCGATTCGCTTCACCCCATGGACTCTGCTGTCCACTTGGAGCACTTGGTCAACCCCTGGTCCAAGGAGAATGAGGCGGTTTATGGCTCCCACCTGAGCCCAGTCTGCTGTTAGCGTCGAACCCAGCAGAACCACAGATAATGCACAGAACTGTGAGAAAAAATAATCTATAAAACCTTTCAGAGTTGAAGAGATCTAGTTTGATTTCCAGCTCATTAATTTTTTGCCTTGTTCCTTATTGTCCCCGTGTCTGTCCCCACGTTCGTCAGCTGGAGGTGACATCTGCCTTCTGCAGTTGTGAAAGGGAAGTGCTTGGCCTCTTGTACAAGACTTTGTAGACGTGTCTGACTGTTCATGAAGCCTCCATTCTCCCTTTCTCAGACAATCCCAACTTTTATCTAGGTTCCCTACATGTTCCCCTGTGCTTCCTGGGAAGCTGAGCTCACCCTGAACTCCAGACCGGGTGGGTCTGGATTGGTGAGAGGGAAATCTCAGCTCTCCTGCCACCACCACAGGCTTAGGAGCTCCGGTGCTCACCAGTCCCAGTGGAGGGTGGAGGGTGGAGGGGGCGGGGTGCCCAGGAGTGGGCCTGAGGGCAGTCAGGTCTTAGCTGCGCTGACAGAAGCTGACTGGTGATTCACACTTCAGAAGTTTGTTAGGAGGACAATGGGAGTCTCACAAGGGGAGAACTGGAGAGTCAGGCTCCAGGCCAGGCAGTTCCAGCTCACTCCACGAGAAAATGGCCACTGCCACCAAGCTCTGGACACAGGCACTGCAGACCCCAGCTCCTGCTGCTCCAGGAGTTGGACTTTCCTAGAACCATCTGTGGGGTGAGTGAGTTAAAGATCAGGCTTTTTTCTGCCCTGCCACCATTAGCATCTATAACCAGCAACTGTGGTCTTGCACGGTGCAGCCTAATGATGGACACCTGGGCCCAGAGCCCATGGGGCATGCGCATGTGTAAATGGAGACACCTGTGGCAAGAGGCCTAGAAGGGCAGCCGGAGAAATGCTGAGCGAGAAAGCTGGTCTGTCCCCTGATTCAGCATTGAAGGCCTGTAAAAAATCTACTGAAGGCTCCAAAATTAGCTTTTCTTTCTTTTTTTTTTTTTAAGGTTTATTTATGCGTACAAGAACCAGGGTGCAGGCCAGAGGTGCAGGGGGTGAGAAGATCCACCAGAGACAGAGTGGGAAACAGGTGGATCTAGTGAAATACACTGTTGGCGGGGGGAGCAGTGGGCGAGACACGAGAGGTCTGCTGTGCCATGTAGGTCAGCTCTCTGGCTGGTGGCAGGGATGGAACTTGTGCTGCAGTGGCTGCGGTTTGCTTCACGGTGCTGTGCTTAACCCACTGTGCTGCCAGGGAGGGCCCAAAATTAGCTTTTTGTTTGTGAGAACCAACAATGAATCTTCCAGGCCTGGAATGGTTGCAGAACAGCATTAATACCACCTTTGTGGGGGGCATTAAGGAAAGGGATGGGGAGAGGCAGGGCAGAAGGGGGAGGGGTGCGGGGAAAGAAGCAGACTTGTACATTTCTCCTTGCATCACCAACTCTTGAGTAAAAGTCTCATTTTGTCTATTAAGGGAGTGAGAGCTGACTCCTACTCTGAGGAGGTGGGGCCTATAATTTCAAGCTTATCCCCCTAAAAGACAAATGGTTCAAAAGAGCATGTGCACATGGCAGATGCCAGCCGTAAGATTCATTCCAGCTTGGGAAAATGAAGCACAAGGGTGTTGTTGGAACTTAAAGAATCTTCCTTATTCATAAGTGGCGTGAGAGACAAACTTTTCCTCTGGACATTGTGATGTGATTGTAGCTGTGGCATGTGCATGCAACGGATCACTTTGTCATGAGGGACACCTGCCTGAAGGTGAAGCTGAAACACAGAGATGGGGAAAAGCAAGGGAGGGGGGAGGAGAAAGAGCAGAGTCACTGTCTTAGGCTGATTCTGGAGCCAGCCACTTCCTGGATTTCCAGTAACAGGAGCAAGTGAGACTTGGACTTTCTGTTGCTTATAATCAAAACATCTTAACACACTCACAACCCAAAACATCCTAACACACACACACACACACACCAAAAACAAACACTAGAGACAGCAAAGGCAAGAGAATCAGTGAGAAGTCCTTTGTTCTAGCTCAGTTCTTCATGTGCCTCTTAGCCAAAGTGTCTCATCTCTGAGCCACTGGCTTGCTGTCCTCCTAGAGCTGTGGAGAGAAATGAGGCTGAGTCCTGTGCACGTTTGTCTAAAGGGCAAAGGATGCTGCTTCCCCCCAAGCTCTTGTAATCAAATGAGACAGGGGCAAAACCATGGTAATAAATGAACAAACAAACAGCTGTTTTCTCGGAGGCTTTAACATTCTGGGTTCCCATTTGGCCTAAGTTTTCATGTATTCTCTATACTTGGCAGCTGGGTGGGAGGTGGTGGGAGGTAGGAAAGAGAAGGAAATGCTTTGAAGTAGAATTAGGTCAAATCTAATCATTAAACAGCGTGTAGATTTGGGGAGTTTGCTTTTCCTTTTCTCTGTATTCTTAAAGAAGCTTCGGGGAAACTGTAGGTTCCTGTTGGGGGGCGGGGGTAGGAAAGAAGGTAGATGCCAGATGGGCCAGATGTTTTACCTTTATTCTCTTCCATTATCCTTAAAGCAGCCCTCGGAGGTAGGGTTGTTTGCCTTCATTTTCCATATGTGGAAATGCTCCAGAGCGGTGAAGTCACCTGCGCTTGGTTTGAACTTGAGCTTAATCCCATCAGATTCCCATGCTTTTTTCAATTCACCTCACCAGCTCCCAGGAAAACATAAAAACATACACTGCTTGGTATTTGAGGTTCAAAGTTTTAAAGTAAAGCTTAGAGAAAGCTGAGGGAGGTACTGTTTCCGCCAGTGAACTTCAAACATTCTTTTTCCCCCGAGGGAAGCCACTGCAGTATCAAAAGAACATGGCCATATTTGTAAATACCAGGGATCTCTCTGAGGAACACTGAAGAATGGGTCAGAGTGGGGGATTTGAGGGTGGCAGGAAGGGAACCAGGTCCCTGGGTGCTGGTCTAGAGGGAGAACCCTAGTTTTCACTGTGGGCAGTTTTCTTTGTAAATATTGTGCTATATGCCTGTGTTACCTGCTCAGAAAGGACATAAACCAAATGGCTTTTGGCATTTAAGTCTTGGGTCTGCTGTTCCCAAAATGACCTGGGCCGGTCACTCTTTAATGTTTCCCTTTTGTAAAATGGGCATATAAATGTTTGCCTCTCAGGCCTGCTTGTAAGATGACATCATGCAAAGCACAGGACAGGGCTTGGCATGTAGTAGCTGCTCAATAAACGAGTCATTTCTCCAAAGCACAAAGCTCTTGCCTGTGGCAGCTACAAATGATAACTCATTATTGCTTATCCTCCAGGGCATTTATACTAATACTTCTGGAATGCTTTTAGCTTCAACCTGTACTACCCCTTGGGTCTGAAATAGTTTAATAAGTTCACGATAGGAATGAGCCATATGTTAGAGGCAAGAACTTAGAACTTAGGAGTGGAGTCAGGCAGCTCTGACTTCTGGACCTAAGGCTGTGTGACTCTGAGCAAGGTGCTCAACCTCTCTGAGCATCGGCTCCCTCATAGCCCTGGGATGACTGGGTCTGTGTGGGTGGCCCACCTCCTAAACCAGACCCAGAGCCATCACACTGACTAGAAATTGTTTTGGGGGACATAGAAAAGGGCAAAGATCGTGCATGATACAGTCAAAACTAAACCAAATTCTCCATTGAACGAACACTTTTCTTCACCTCTCCTCCCAAGTTCCTCTTCCCTGCCAGTTATTATTTTCACTGTGTCCTTTTCACCTCTACAGCTTCTTGAGTTACTTGTCCAGAATACATCATCTCTCTCCACCCTTAGCTGCTGTGCCGCATGCAGCATAACAAGGACCAGGCAGAGCCTCGAACTGCTTACTTGGAAGCAGAAGGGGTGGCGCCGCCCATTCTGCCCCATCTAAATGTGGGGTGGTCATGCCTTGCTAGACTGTTGATGAACAGAGCTGGAGTTCGGGTCCAGGTTTCCAGCTTCAAGTTCATACCCCTTCCCGCAGCTCTCTCAAGGATCCTGATTACTAGAAAAACCTTGCCTGGCCCCTGAATTGAACTGTGTTTAATTGTTGTCGTAGGCAACTTTTTAAGAAGTGACAAGGAGCTACTCAGATATGGGAAATGAAAATTCAGTTTCCAGAACTGGGAAAGGAGCCTCAGTGCTGGCCTCAGGACAAAGTCAGGCTAAAGACTTGTTCTCCCTGTATCTGCGCATCAGCCGGGGCCTGAGGCAGTGCCATCCTCCACCTCAGTCCAGTCCCTGCCTCCACTTAGGGAAGGACATGGACTGAGATGTTTTAAAAAGCATCTGCAAAACTTGGGGGAAGCTGAGGTTTTCTTCTTAACTTGATTTCCCACCTCTTAAGACTTGGGATTTCACCTCTACAACTTCTTACATTACTCGCTAACTTAAGAGTTGGATTTCATTGTCTGTTACCTCTGAGGGCGGGGAGGCCACCATGGGGACCAAGCCCATCAGTGGAGGGGGGTCCGGTAGGGAGGGTGGGGAGAGGGACCAGCTGGCTGGGCCCTCACAGTAGGCCTGGGAGTAGAGTATCAGTGTCCTCGATCTGCTATAGGAAACTGCCACACACTTGTTGCTTTAAAACAACAGGAGTTTATCCTCTAAGCGAGGCGGGGCTGGGGTGGGGTGGGCAGGAAGTCAAAACTTTCAGTGGCAGCAAGATCCCGCCCTCCAAGCGGGCGCTGGGGAAGATCCTTCTAGCCTCTTTCTGTCTTCTGGGTCGGAGGCAATCCTTGCCGTTTCTTGGCTGGTAGGTGCATCCCTCCAGTGCCATGCCCCAACATAAGTCTCTGCATCTCTTATCTCCTTATTGGACACAGTCTTTGGGTCAGACCCACCCAACCCAGTGGGACCTCATCTTAACCAATCACATCTGCAAAGACCCTATTTCTAATTAAGATCGTGTTTACAGAGCTCAAGGGATAGGACTTCAGATTATCTTTTGGGGGGGATACCATTCAACCCTCCAACTGCTCTTCTGTCTCCTAGCTTTGTCAGTAGAGGCATCTACTAAAATGATTTGGTGCCTAGGACGTAGCTAACAGTGAATGAAGAAAGGAGGGGGCTGGACGACGAACTATGACAGGGCAGTGAAGTCCACATTTCCAAAAAGGAAGCGATAGAAGGCCAGCTGAATCCATAGTACTCCCCCCTCCCCTCACCCCATTCCTGGTGGAGGCTGATTCTCAAGACTAACATCCACAGTGCAGGATACTTTGCAATTCTTTTTCTTTTAAAAAATATTTATTTATTTATGCATACAAGAGCTGGGGTACAGGCCAGAGTTGCGGGAAATGAGAGGGTTCACCAGAGACAGAGTGGGGAGCAGAACAGGTAGATTACTGAGATACACTGCTGAGGGGAGCAGCGGGCGAGGCAGGAGAGGTCTGCTGTGCCATGTGGGTCCCCTACCTGGCCGGGGATCGAACTCGTGCTGCTTTGCCTCGGTTGCTTCCCAGTGCAGCGCTCAACCTGCTGTGCCACCAGGGAGGCCCTACTTTGCAATTCTTAACCTGACCCACAGCTTCAAAATAAGCTGCCAAATGGGTATGTTCACATTTGTGAGGCACAATCTCACAGGGTGTTTGACATCCTCTTCTGAGGGAGCTGTGCATGGAGCTCACTCTTGTTTTTAAGAGGCATCTCGGAGAATTCTGCTCAGATTTATTGTCAAATAACAGCTTGGAAAGATTGCATCTGATGCTGACTCAGTCCTGGCAGGGAAAGTGGCCACAGGCACTGAGCTCTGGCATCGATTTGTGACTTCCCAGCGGGAGCAGCTCAGGGGTGGAAGCCCACAGGCCTGATTGCCCTCTTAGATTAATATTTAATAGGATGACCGCCTCCACTCAGCCTGCCAGCCCAAACCAGAGCCACAAGCCAAGGCTTGGCCTCACTGTGCACAAGGGCTGTGAGGCAGACTTGGCAAAATTTTAATTAACTGAAGATAAACATACATGGGGAGCGCGAGTCCATTAGCTGGCACCACCACCCAGAGAGAGAGGGCCCCGCTAATCACTCGCCCCAGCAGGTGAAATGACCTGCGGACCGCGGTGTCCATTTGCTTTCAAATTAAAAAACATATTTTCAAAATAAATATGTGTGGGGTCTCTGTCTGTCAGTTGTTTCTCTGGAAAAGCAGGAAAGCTGGGATGTTAATGAGCAACTGTTTTCAATATTTCAGCCCAGGAATGCTGGAAACACAAGTGCAGGGCGTCAGGCTGGAACGGACTTCCTGGGGGAGTCACTCAGAAGGCCAAGTGGAGGCAGTCAGGGGGCGCGCCTGTCCCCAAGGGAACAGACAATAACGCAATCAGCCTGGCCCGCTCAGCTCAACGTAGGGGTGGGTGGGGAGTCAGGGGCTGCTGGCTGTGTGCTGCTCACTCAGAATCAGGGAGTCGGCCAGGTTAGGTCTTTGGGCCTGCGATTCATCAACCTTGGTTTGCATTGCAGGTTGGTCAAACGACAGGCATGGAGTTTAAGATTAGAATATTCGAGAAGGAGGCGTTTATACAGCTTAAGAACCTGGTCAGGCAGTGGGTGCTTCATTCACTCGTCACTTACTGTGTAATGGGGTTATCTAGGCCCAGATACACGGCAGTGAAGGAGCTTTAACAGTCTCTTCTGGGGCGGTGGAGAGACTCCTGCAAGAAAGGATTGGGAGGCAAATAAGTACAGAGAGACTAGCTGGCCCACAAAGACCGGGAGAGCATCCGGGGAACAGCACGTGCCTCAAGGGAGCTGGAGTTAGTCTACTGGAGGAGTGGAGGAGAGGCAGTGTGGCTGGAGCTTGGCGAGCCAGCAGAGGGACCTGTTTTCCAGTAGTAAAAGGGTGGGGGTGGGGGATGATGCTAAGAAGAGTGGACTTTATTCCAAAGTGCAATTATTAGTAATTATGTGAAGTCTGTCATTCCCTCTAGACTGCAAGCTTCACAAGGGCAGAGCCTACATCCATCTTGCTCACTCAATACTGATTTGCAAACCAGGCACAGAGCATAGACGGGCCAGTCAGGTGCAGCGTTGAGCTGATTAGGGCTACACTTAGCCCTAATCCACTCGCCATCGGAGCCATCGGATGGAAACTGGTCCCATCAGGCTTGTAGGTGGGGGATCCGGAAGATAAGGTGGGCAGGACTCTTCCTGGGAGACTGTTCCTGGCCGCTCAAGAAAAAAGAAAAACTCTCTTCCTGGCCTCCAAAGAAAATGAAGCATAACTCAGCAGCTGACCGCCAAAGGAAGAAGAGAAGCTGAAAAGCTTCACAGAAAACCTGAAGAGCTTTGCAGAGGCCGGGGCTGCCATTCTCTGAAGCCGCCTCGGACTTGGCCTAAAAGGAGCACCAAAGGCCTGGGGCCTGGAGCTTCAAAGAGCTGCTTGCTGTGGGTGTGGGCCAACAACTTGCAGGGAGCTATAACGCTAGTGTGTCTTACAGCGCCTCCTACTGGCCAGTAGTGGCCAGAACTACCCCCATGACTCATCAGTTACTCTCTCCTGTGAAGTAGGCAAAAGCTAGGGACTCAACTAGAATATAGCTGGGAGAATCTAGAACCTGTGTAATTTGCCCAAGTTTGCTGTTTTTGTTACTGTGGTGGCTTCCAGTGAGTCAGTGTAGTGCCAGCAGGGCACAGAGCAAGTTCTTGATGATTCCGAGCAGGTGGGTCAAGGAGGAGTCCTGGAACCCTCGGTGGCCTTTTTCAGGGTTTTATTACATCATTATATCAGAGGTGACCAGGCACACGGCAGGCAGGGGGGCGAGGGAGCCAGCAGGCTGGCAGGCCTCCTAGGCCCTGGCGAATCTTTCTCTCTCTTTTCTTCTCTGATGGCGTCCTCGTGCCGCTGCCCTTATACACCTGTGTCTCAGCCCAGGTGCGCCCACCTGTGCATGCCCACGCCCAACTTGAGGTGCCGCCATCAGGCCTGCGTGCAGGACCACAGGTGTCCATCATCGACACCAATGGCGGGAGGGTGTAAAAGGCCGACCACGCTCATTTAGCCTACAGTCAGCCTCTCTCACCACTTGGGGAGCTTATTACTTCCTGGTCCAGTCACTGACCTTTAAAATGACTGCACTCGAAAGTCACAGAACAAGGGGGTCCTGGGGCCTGAGGGATGGTGTAACCCAAGCGCTTGTATCACAGAGGAGGCTGCTCAGAAGCACACATCTCGCTGGTGCCTCTGCCTCGCTGAGTCCCGTTCTCCAGGCTGAAGGCAGATTCTGGGAGCTTCTTGAAGGCAGACTGTTTGACATTTTTGAGTTCCCTCTCACATAGTAGCTGTTGAATTCAGATCTCTGGAGTCTTTGAGGACCAGGGGTCACTTTGAGGTTAACCAGAAGCCACACTGAGAAGGAAGGTCAAGTGCAGTGGCTATGCCAGAGATTGGCCACAGCCACCAGGCCTCGGCCTCTGGGGCCCTAAGAGAAGGGTGGAGAAGCAGCCTCCACCCTGAAGCTGTGTTCCTCAGGTTGTTAACCTCCTGATATGTAAAATCAGGATAATGTGAGCCTGGGGGAATGCATGTAAAACCACTGGCACGGTTAGGCAACCAATCAGAGCTTGCTATCTTTTAAAAATCACATCACTCTTATCTCTTCCATTTTATTGTGGAAATTTTCAAAAGCAAAGCAGAACAAATTTTACAGCGAACAGCTGTCTACAAACCACCTAGATTCCACCATTAACATCACACTGAAATTGCTTTTCACATATCCATCCATCTCTCGATCCCTCTACCCAGCTATGAATCTATTTTATTTTGGCGATGCATTTCAAAGTAGATTGCAGTCATCAGAACACTTTCCTTTAAATACTCGGCAGGCATATCATTAACTAGAGTTCAATATTTGCTTAGTTTTCTCCTTTGATGTAAAATCTAGACACACGGAGCGCACAGAGTGTTTTTGTTGAGCTTTGGCAAAGGCAAACACCTGTATCAGTCAAACCTCCTTGGAGATGTAATACGTTCCCATGACCACAGCCAAGTTCCCACACGCCCCTTTCTGGTTTAGCCACACCCTCTGCAATCTGAATTGCTCAGATTTTTTTCCACCCTCGATGACTAACTGCAGGCCGTCACGTAAGTAGACTCATGTCGTTCGTACCCTTCTATGTTAGTCTCCTTCCCCTCCGCGTGTATTTGAGTCTTATCCCTGGTGGCGTGTGATCAATGGGCCATCTTTTTTATGACTGGAGAGAATTTCATTGGATGAATAGGTCACCTTTTGTTTACCCATTACCCTGTGCTTGCTTTAAATAAGTGCTAGCTACCCCTTCTTTGCTTCGGATAGCACATCATCAACACCGTGGTGCCAGCAAGGCACAAGGCAGGTTCTCAGTGATTCGGCAGACCGGTCAAGGAGGAGTCCTGGGGCCTTCGGTGGCTTTTTCAGGCTTTTATTCCATTACATCAGAGGCGACCAGGTACACGGAGGGTGGGCTGGCAGGCCTCCTTAGCTCCTCGCGAATCTTCACTCTCTGGGCTGCTCCTGCTGCTGCTTATTCTTTTTCTCTGCCGTTCTCTCTCTTCTGCTGGCGTCCTCATGACACTGTCTTGATACGCCCCGAGTCTCAGCCTAGGTGCGCCCACTTGCACCTGCCCACACCCTCCTTGAGGTGCCCGCTGTCAGGCCTGCGTGCAGGACCGCAGGTGTCCATCATTGATAGGAATGGCGCGAGGGCGGAAAAGCCTGACCACTTTCACTGACCCTACAGCCAACCACCAAAAGCTCAAGCCGACGGGAACTGGCACCTTTGAGATAGAAGGTGCCGGGCCAGAAGAAGATGCCCTCCAAGGCCCTTCAGTGTTCTTCCCTGGCGTGAGTCATTGCTTAGACGGCGCATCATTTTCATAGAAGATTCCATTTTAATTTCCTCCCAGGAGATCGCTCGCCCTGTCTTATTCTTATTCAGTGCGTTTTCCTTAGCTTCCTCCACCATGAAATGACTTGGAGCCAATTAAGAGCCTTCTGCTTCCTCATCAGTGATATTTATGGCTATGGAAATATTTATGATGCATGGAGAGGGCTCAGGTCGCAGAGGAGACCGAGCTTTTGCTGTCCTTGTAAATGGGATTTGTCTCCTGCTTGTTTTCGCCATGGTTGTAAAAAGGAAGACTGCACAGTGGTATACATCGGGGTGCTTCCCCTCCCCCCAACCTTTGTATTCGGGCGGCCGACTAATCTGTGATAAATGCTTTGTTATTCCTAACTTCCATGCTTGGAATGAAGGACGCATTTTGGTTGTGTCACCCCCTTTTTCTAAGCTTGCCCTCAAATGCCCTGTTGGAGCCAGAGCTAGAGTGTACTAGCTCAACCCAGTGACAGAAATGCTGCATTCTGTAAGGGGCTCAGGCGCTGCTGGGACTCACCGATGCCTTTCTGTGTAAGAAAGGGTCAGGGGTATCTCATGTTTTTGGCAAAACTGCCAGGGAAGCAGTCCCTTTCCTTTGAAATAGCCATTTTCTTTCTTGCACCCCACCCTGGCCACCCTCAATCCTGTCCCCCAGGAGTGTCCTTTCCTTACCAAATGTCAGCGTCCCCTTCTCTCCACCCGTGTCCCCTACTCTCTGCCTACAAGCGCCTCCTCTTTGCCAATATTCAGGCATATTTGGAAAAATAAATACAGACATTGAGTAACAGTTACATAAATACCTGATTTCCTTTGCCCTCTCGTCCCCTCCCTTCTGAAGTGCTCCCCAACTGCCCTCTCTGGTGTCCTCACTCCTCACCCCCTGCAGCTTTCGGGCGGCCCTCTGGACCGTGTGTCCAGAAAGCCACCGATGACGCACCACACACACAGGAGCAGCCTCTCCCCAGTCCTGCTCCTTCGGGTCCAGGGGTGCTTCTGGGACCCCGACTTCTGAGGCTCAGACATGTACCCTCACCTTCCACAGCTCTCCCATCCTCTTTGCCCTCCCTGCTCGCTGTTTCCTCCTGCACCCTAAAGGGGGTCGCCCCTCCCAGCGGCCTCTCTGGCTCGCAGGCGCACCCTCCCACCCCGCTTCAGGTGTGGGGTGGGGCGGGGGGCACCGTGTCCTAGTCTGTGTTAGCTCCACCGCCCCCTCTCACCCCAGACTAGATTGCGATGGAGCGACGCCTCTTGGAGCTATTGGCACCGAAATCCACTCAGCTTCTCCCCAAGACTAGGTTTAAAAGCTGCCCTCTGAGAGCGTGTCGTTCAGACGACAGCGGGCAGATCTGGACCTGTCCCTGACAGAGCACGGGCGTAGATTAACATTCAAGGCGCACGGAGGAGTCAGGCACGCAGGGGCTGTTCTGCGAGCGGTTCCTGCAGAGCCGCGGGTGGCCCCACGCGCCTGGGGAAGGTGCGGAGCGCAGGTTCCGCTGTCCGGGGCAGGGCCCACGGCAAAGTAGGGCCACTCCGAGAACGCTTGAAGCCACACAGGTCCGCAAGCGTCTTAAGCTGAGGTATTTCTGCTCCTCAGGGAGATTTTGGAGGTTTTCTTTTTAAATTGTCACAATGACTGAGGGGTCTATTAGCACCAGCACCAGGAAGTCAGAAATGATGGATGGGCTGGAGGAGTAGGTGAGTCTCATGCAAAGAATTGACCTGACAGAAGCACCAAGGTTGAAAACCAGGGGACTCGCTTGTCCTTTGTCATCTCCATCCTCCCAAGAGATTTATTTATTTACTTACTTTAAAGATTTATTTATTGATGCATACAAGCACTGGGGTACAGGCCAGACTCGCGGGAGGTGAGAGGATTCACCAGAGACAGAACGGGGAGCAGAACAGGCAGACCGACTGAAACACACAGCTGAGGGGAGCAGCGGGCGAGGCAGGAGAGGTCTGCTGCGCCATGTGAGTCCCCTCCCTGGCCAGCTGCAGGGATCGAACTCGTGCTGCAGTGGCCGCGGTGCCTCGTAGTGCGTAGCTTAATCCACTGTGCCACCAGGGAGGGCCCCCTCCCAAGAAATTTAAAACAACAACAAAAGGGGTTATCTTCTCCTGTTCCCCTCTTTACTGGACTTTTCCAAGTCCCACTATGTAAAATCCACAGGCACTGAGTGCAACGACCTATCTCTGCAGCTAACGAGTGCTGCAGACTTAGTGTGGCCAGCGGCCAGCGCAGCTGGGAGGGGCAAAGGTCGCTTGATGAGCTTACTCCAGGCCAGGGCCAAAATATGCTGAGTTGCTTTTTAAAATTGTCACACAGGGCGCCTCCCTGGTGGCGCAATGGGTTAAGTGTTGAAGCAAACCGCAGCCACTGCAGCAAGAGGTCAGTTCCTGCCTCTGGCCAGGGAGGGGACCTGAGTAGCGCAGCAGACCTCTCCTGCCTCCCCGCTGCTCCCCTCAGCGGTGTGTTTCAGTCCATCTGCCTGTTCTGTTCCCTGCTCTGTCTCTGGTGAATCCTCTCACCCTCCCGCACTTCTGGCCTGTACCCCAGTTCTTGTATACATCAATAAATAAATCTTTAAAAAAAATAAAACTGTAGCACAAATATTAATGTTTATGATTAGAATGAAAATTCAGAATTTCCTGGGAAGTCAGTACCTTGTCAGGTACTGACAAGCAAACTTGTCAAGGCTTAGACTTCAGTGGGTTATAGGGATTGTCCTCAAAGTAGACTGAGAATGTAAGACTGAGGGGTCACTGGGAACAAGGGGAAGAGGCTCGTTTCAGGGATGCAAGACTGGAGAAGGATTGCAATTAGGAAAACTGAAGTCAAATCTTACCGGTTCTTTCTTGGCCTAGTTTCCCTTCCTTTCTATTCTCAACCTCCCCTCAGTCAAATCTTCCTCCCCAGAGTCAGCATACAGAAGTGTTTCTGATCTCTCTGATCCCAGGGTCTTTGCACAGGCTGTTTTTCATCCTGTGAGTCAGTTCTGACCTGACTGAATTTTTCTTATTCCTCATTCCTTCATTGCTGACTGCCCTCAGCAAGGGCCCAGTGCCTCTCCTATATGCTCCCAGAATACCCTGCTCAGCTCATAAGATTGCTTTTAAAAGTTAACTCAGTAGATATCTACTGAGTACTGGCACTGCACCAAACTCTTACCACCTCAGGGCCTTTGCACATGCAGTTCTTTCTACTTGGCATGCTCTTCTTTAATTCTTCATGTGGCTGACTCGAATCCTTTGGGTCTCAGCTGAAACATTTTCCACCAGAAATATTTTTTCCTTTCTTATTTTCTCCCACAGGCCCTTGTGATTTGGTTTATTTGATGTCTGTGTTGCCCTGTCATCTGTGTCAGTCCCTGATTCAGAGCTCAGCAGGCACTGGGGTGACAGGATTCTTCCACTAGATCAGGTCAAGAATAACGGACTCTATGTTCCAGGGTGTACCCAGGTTTTGTGAGCACTGAAACTTAGACTTGTTGAAGGTCTCTCTTTTTAAAGATGTTTTTGTTGAAGTTAACATTGGTTTACATGGCGGGGCCTCTTAAGAAAAATGTGAAATTATAAAAACAAAATTAGTTTGCAAGTAGATTGAGAAGAGACATGACAAGTTGCAAAACTTTCAAAGCTGGATAATACCACAAATGTCACAAAATACAGAAAAATAATACAATGTTTTTCTTAACCAACTGTCTGGCTCACTGATAGAATGCTTCCTGCCTTTGCATTTTTTGGCTGAATAGCGTTTTATTGCCTCTTTCACATAATAATTTTGTAACATTTTTTTCTATATAGAGAAAGGAAAGAGAATTAAGTCTTCCCTCTAGGATAACAACAACAACAAAATTATTGTTGAGGGTTGGGGTGCCTGAAAGATGTGATTTCATTACCAGATGTACTTGCTGTTTGTGTAGTACTGCTTTGCTCATTGCCCACAAACAGAGATTCTCATAAATCCTCATAAATGGCATAATTCCCATCCAAAAAAAGATAGAGTATAGAGTTGTGTTACTGTATTCTGAAATATTTTTAGAATATGACTAGTTACCTGTCAGAACTGAATTCTGCACTTAGAAATTCACACAGCTGATGACTGAGAGAATTCCCTGTGGCCAGCTTTTGGTGCTACCCAGCTCACGCCTCGTTTTTCCTCCACTGTCCACGTCCTGCCAGTCCAGCTTTCATAGGACACTCTCAATCTGATGTGCTCTTGGTCCTCTCCTCTGTGCCACACGTCAGGTGAGCTGCACCAGGCACAGTAGGGTGGTTTCTGGAAGCTCTTCCAGTTTGGCTAGCAGAACTTACTATCTGCAGAAGTGACAGCAAATCATCTAAATATGCCCCATAAGACACAAACCCAATTCTGGGCTCAACATAACTTCCCCTGAGCTACTTCTCATAAAAACCCTTAGGTGCCTCGTTAGCGCAGTAGGTAGCGCTTCAGTCTCATATAAAAACCCTTGGCCACTTCAGTGCCCCCGACCGGAGGGGAAGTGTGGCGGAGGGAAAGTTTGACGGGTAAGAGACAGCATTCTTGACTGTGCGGTTAAAATAACTCAATTTCACAGACTTTACAAAAACATGTGACCTTGTGAACACATTGCCACGGCCTCTTTTTTTTTTTTTTTTTAAGATTTATTTATTTATGCATACAAGCACTGGGGCACAGGCCAGAGGTGTGGGGGGGGTGAGAGGATTCACCACAGAGAGCG